>PVKU01006603.1:0-100843 GCA_004027475.1 Anoura caudifer
TTCAACAAAACTGGGAAAAAATCACATAGATGTTAATTCCTCTAGACTTTTATAATCCCTCCTTCAAGTCTATTTAACAAGCTTTTCTGTACCTCCTCAGGAATACGTCCATGAAATGGATCCCTACTGGGTAAAAGTAAAGTTATATTAAATGCTTCCAAAGTAAAGATAATATTAAGGAATATTTTGAAAATTCTTCATAACCCTAGTTAAATAATTCAATATAAAATTTTGGCAAAGGCAATCACAAATGTCAAAAATAAAATTTATTCTTCAGCCAGAACTTATTTCTATAATTGATATTATCCTATCTTGTTAGAATTACAAAGTAGATACTTGAAGTTTCATCTTACTGATCAATTTCTGATATATAGCTTTTCTAAAATTTAGTGAATATTATAGGAATTTTTAATGTATTATTTATGATACAGCCACCTCTTATAGGCAGGGTATTATTTGAAAACACATGGTATACTTATAATAGAGGAATAATTTCAGTGACGATTACATTTTATTTTTTAATCCTACCCAAGGATAGATTTATTGATTTTTTTTTAGAAAGACAGAAAGAAGAAAAGAAAAAAGAAAAAGTAAGAGCAAGAGAAAGAAAAAAAGGAAAGAAAGAAAGAAAGAAAGAAAGAAAGAAAGAAAGAAAGAAAGAAAGAAAGAAAAACATTGATCAGTTTCCTCTAGTACATGCCCCAATCAGAGATGGGATCCACAACCTTGGTATGTGCCCTGACTGGGATTGAACCTGCAGTCTTTTGGTACACATGATGATCCAACCAGCCAGGGCCAGTGGCGATCATATTTTAAGAGTAATACTAACAACAACATATTAGCTCAAGCCAACAAATATTAGTCATGGGCTTTCAGAACCAGAGCCTTAACATTGGTTATTTATGTTGACTCTACCACAGGTCCAAATACCAACACTAAAAAGTTCACCTAACCTGATATTTAAAATTAAGACTTGAGTTATACCTGTGGACATATATAATAGTTTTCAACAATATGATTCATGTACCCTGCATTTTTGGAAGCCAGAGACTACTGGTCCAGAAGTTCTACAAGTGTGTCATCTACTCAGATATTGAGGACAGAGTTGATCCCCTGTATTCTTTATGTGTTGAGCTAGACATACAGCATCTTCAAGGAGATAGGGTCTTACAGATGGTACAAATATCTCCACACTATTTTCTCCATCAACTCAATCCCTTTTAATGACTCTTTTTTTAGACAACTTTCAAAAATGTTGGATAAGTGCCAGAAATCTATGATTTCTACTTCAGTTAAGAGTTTTCTCTCATATTTTTATATCATTTAACATGATTTTTGTTAATGAAACTAAATTTTGATAGTCATCTTGAAAGTTTATATACAAGACTTTAATATTTATTTGGACAAATCAAAATGTTTTACTCCTAGCATTTTACATATATATATATATATATTTTTTTTTTGCTATTTGACATGTGATTTAAAAATATTCACACTTTTTTTTTCTGGTTGATGTCAGGACTTCCTTCTGTGACAGGAATATTTTTTTTCATCTTTCTCACATTTTTTAAATGTTCTCCTTTATGCAAAAACACTGATGACATGATTCTAAAAAAGAAAAGTAGTCACAGAAACCCTGCTCACTTTTTTATTAGTCTTGTATCACATTTATAACTGCAGAATTTAACTATAGCCTAATATTAGGGAATAGTTTTTCCTTTAGACAATATATAGTTTTCTTTAAAAACCACTTGTTCACATTAAATGCTCTAGGAACTTGTGGGACCCAGTATATTAAGGCTACACTATGTCCATATGCTCCGTAGTGTATTCTTCTAGTGTATGCACACACACACACAAACACAGAAATATGCACACAGAAACACACACACGTACACACAAACACACAAACACAAATAAGTGGTCTTGGCTTGTTTCATCAATGAGAAAGGGTACTATAGATATAGTCAAAAGATGCTTTCAAAATACAGTTTGACCAAGGTATTTTGTTCCTTATATTATGTTAGCGATATTTCCATATACCTACTTCATAACACAAAAAGAATCAGTTTGGATTATTCTGCCTTTTGAATTCCCTATTCTCCTTTGTATGTCTCTACTGAGCTTTTCTCAAACTATTTTTGCTGTTTTTTTCTTTAAAGATATTCTCATTTTGTAGTGATTTATTTAGTAGTCTCATAAAATAAATTGCAAAGGAGAGTGACGCTTGTATATCAGTTTATAAGAGGCAGTTTATATAAAGTGCCGCACATCATAGAGAGATAATTTGATAGCAAATCAACATGTGCCAACTATCAAAATATATCAATTTAATTAAATGAAAAAAATCAAAAAAGCATAACTCACAGAAACTATTTTTTCAGTAGAAAGCCAGCCACCTGCCCTGATGAGAAATAATCACAGAGAATTTCATGGTTAGGAAACATAAAAAGCTCTATGCATGAATAGATATGAAACAATTTGAATGTTGATTGTTCAGACAATGTAGTGAGGTTGATTAAAACTGAGGAGGCAGAAACATATGGCAGTAAGTTAGGAGGGATGATGCTATATAAAGCACTAAAAACTCTTATCTTTTTGCTATCTGGAAACCAATGAGACTCTGACAGATTGAGTCACAATATGGCTCTTTTTCATATATTAGAACATCAGTGTTAAGCAATTCTATGTAGGTAGGTTTTTCTCCCATCACAAGACCTAGAGCAAATTTGCGATGTCATATTTCAAAAGATAAGTCCTTGGACTTTGTTATCATTGTTGTGAAGGTATTTCTCTAGAATTCTTATGTGATACAGAACAATAATGTAAACTGGTTAAAAGAAAATACTCTTGGTGCCTTACGCAACTTATAGTGTAAACACATATAATTATAATACAAGGCATTAAGGAATCATTTAACTATCAATATAAACAGTATACTTATATTACTGTGCAGTACATATAAGTTCAAAATCATTGTCACCACAGGAAAAATCCTTTTTATACTCCATACACCATTCTGGGGTTATGTAATTGGAATGAGCTTTCATTCTACTAATCAATGGAAAGAAATTGTATTGTTTAAGCTAATATCTGCAATCATACATTTTTGTAGGGCTAGACAATCCCAGTGGGGGTTAATAACTGGATCTGTGATAATTGTTACATCTATACTTAAACCCACAGTAGGTTTTCAATATATTATATATAGAATTTCTTGCAATTATAGTGTAATTATTTGTCTTCAGGAATGTCTGCTTATTGGAATGTGAACTTCTCGATTGAGGATTCAAAATCTGATTGTAAATTCACGCCCAGGTCCTTTAGCATAGTGTAGAGTCCCAAGAAATGTCTGCTTTGCTCCTTTAAATGTCTGCATCTTCCTTTTCCAGCAAAAATGAGCATGCACGTATACTGAAAAATTTAATTTAATTCCAAATTTCACATTGTTACCCATGACTACGTTGTAGATCTCTTAAATCTTGAATTTGTCCTCTATGTGCTATCTATTTTGGGTATATTTTGCCCAAGTTAATACTTTAATTTATTAGATTAATGAGGTTAAAAATAATTTTTAAGGTCCAAAAGAAATACAAATGATAAGTTATATATAAGTAATACGTAATACTCAAAACTAAAATAATGAATTTAAAGTAATTTATAAAAAAAGGTAAATGTGCTTTAGACAGCTTCCTCTTTTCTGAAATGGCCTCCACATTTGCTCCAGCTCATAGACCCCGGTGGGCAGACACACGTGACTACGTCATTGTTAATGGCCAGGATGATTTCTAAGCTTTTTTCTCCCGGGTCTAGTCCACTCTTGGTAACATGAATATATTCTACTTTTTTTTTTCAAGATAAAACCTACTGGCCAAGCAAAACCAGCTTTTTAATATGTATAACAAAATAAAAGTTCACCGAGGAAGATTTAGGTTAATAGAGGTATTGAATTTTGAAATACATTTGGGAGAGAGTTACCCAAAAGGAAAAAATATATATAGAATTTTGAATAAAACAAAAATTCTCAAGGTGTTACAAAATTTGTCAAGGAAAATTAATATGCTCTTATTTTTTTCTCACTCATATTAGCTTAGGCAGCTGTTAAAAATTGAATTTAACCCTCCCCCCACCAAAAATAAAGATATGTTGAAGTTTTAACTCCTGTCACCTCAGAATGTGACCTTATTTGGAAATAAGGCTACAGAGGTAATTGTGTTAAAAGAAGGTCATTAGGGTAGGCTTTAATTCAGTATGACTGGAGCACATATTGAAAGGGAAAATTTGGACAGAGAGACAGAGGTGCTCAGAGGGAAGACTGCGAACATAATTAGGGAGAAGATGGCCATGTGAATGTATTGGTGCATCCACAAGCCAAACAATGCCAAGCCTTGCCAGCGAGCATGGAAAGCTAAAAGGTCTGAGGAGTGAATAATTCTCCCCTAGGGCTGATGGAGAGAGCAAGTTTCCACCAACACCTTGATTTCAGACATCTGGCCTCCAGAACTGTGCAATGATCAGTTCGTGCTGTTTTATGGGACCCATACTTTGGTGCACTGTTATGGCAGCGCTAGAAAACAGCAATACAGTGGCTGTAGCGCATTTCTTATGAAATTTTTATAATTTTTAGAACATATGGCATATAGAGCTGTGAAATATCTGCATGTAATTATATCAGTCTGAAAAAATTCAATGCTAACTGCCAAATGTGATCATAACAAGACAACCTTTGAAATGTTGGATGTTGATTAAAGTATGGGATTCACTAAAATAGGATGAACTGACTTTGAAATATTTATCACTTAATAAAACTGTAAATGGACTGAAATCATGTTTCACAATATAAATATGTGATTTAAATTCAGATTCAGTTTTTGGCTTATTCACATTTTAATACATGTAAACTTAACAAATCATAACATAAAGAAACCCTAAGATATGTGCACATAGTTCAATGAGTCATAAATAATGTTACCCATAAATTTTGAAAATTAGTGTATACCTTTGCTGAAAATCAGCAGTTTAAAAATCTGATGACAAACATCCGAGGAAGATTTCTATATGTTCTGTTTTCCTAACTCAATGTAATACAGAAATTTTCCTTTTTTTTGGTACCATCTCTATTCCCCACAATAACTGGCCAATTAATCAAAATAATGTCCCAGGATGTAAATGTAATGAAAATTAATTTAGGGCAAGAAAATTTTTTTTAAATGGCTAACAACAGCAACCAAGCAACACAAAGTGAAACAAATAAGCAACAAAAACCCCTCAAGCATAAAATAGGAGAAAGACTTTTAATGAAACTTTATATTGGAATAAAATTGCCATTGAAAGTCTAGAGGAGCACCCTGTATTTAAGTAAGGATGCAATTTTTCTAGGAGATGATTGCATGGGGAAAAAAGTTTAGAAGCAGATGATATATGTTTCCTCAATAAACAATGATTTCTATACAATGTCACAGAAATACAAGTGTTTTCTTAGGTGTTGTTAGTGATGGTATTGACTAGCCCTCCTAACCAGACTCCTTTTTCTTTTGGTACAACCTTAGGATCCTGGTGAACTTTCAAAAGCTAGCACATCAAACACTGTGGATTCACACATACCAAACTTACTTTGAATAACTACAGACCTAATGAAACTATTCTACTTTTCTCAAAATAATCAGCAAAGATTTTCTTAGTTACTTAAAGCTAGTTGATGCAAGGGCATTTAGGAAAGAAGGAAATGATCCAATTAAAGAATAGGTGGAGATTTGCATTCTAATATGCCTCAAAGCAACAGTGCTTATTGTATTCTAGACCGAGGTGGTTGTAAAGACATACAGAGGAGTGTAAACAATGCATTCCGGATAAAGAAAGAAATGTTTTATTGGCTAGCAATGGGGTAGTAGGGAACTTGTAGTGGCCTTGGCAGAATAGATTACCTGTCTTGTATTTTTCTTGAAAAACCACAGTCTGGGCAAATGAATACTCAAGGCTCTTATTTATGAGTATAGTGTCCCAACACAGCCCTGTATTCTGTGGTTGATTGATTAGGCTGCTATTGCACGTTTTCCCCTAAGATTTCAAGACTCTTTACAGAGCATTTTAAACATGGAGAAGCAGATGCTATAAAATTGAAGGCAAGGAATTCATTTGAAAAATTGCAAAGAAAAATGAAGAAAGTAATGGAAATACAAGGTAGAATTGAAAGAGCAGGTGATAGTAAAGTCAAAACTCCCAAGTAATGATGACAAAAATTAATCATTCAAGGAGGATGTTTCAGTTTTTGAAAGAACAATTGTTTTCTTTACCAGGTACAACCACTCCCCTCTTAAAAATATCTGTCTCCTAAGGGACTTGTAAAGTTTCTCCCCTCACTGCGAACAGACTCTTTGGTTCTGCTCTCCTTCCTGCCTGTGGCAGCATTTTTGGCTATGCATTATGTTTGAACATGTCACTGTGGGTAGCAGGTCTGTTCCACAAAATAGAATTCCCATCCCCTACCCCCAGTGGCATTTATTCAGCCAAATTTACCAAAAATCTAGTTATTACTACACTGCTTTTTAAAAGTGGCAGTCACATGAAGTCAGACAGAAAAGGTTAAGAACCATATGGTTTCACTCATATGTGGGATATAAAACAGAATTAGAAAATATTTAAGTGCTCTTTGTTCATTTCACTCATGGATTCTGTTCAATTAATCTGGAAGTGGGGCAGACAAGAGAAGAGTATTTTGTTTCAAGCTCACCAAATGATTCTAATTGTCACCAAGTTTGAGAACTACTACAGTGGAGCTATTTGAACTGCTGTCAAATTGGGTTAAGACCCAACAATTACCAGGCTTGTGCCCACTGACAAATCAAAAGCATGTTGTTAATGAACTTGTTGCTATGTACAATGGGAACTACAATACTAATTTTTATTCCACAGGTTTGTTGTCAGGGTCAAATAGGATTAAATATAACTGTGATATGCAAATTTTAAGACAAATGTTATCTTACTACTACAAGCTTTAGCTCTTCAGTGCACATTAAAGGAGAATATCTGTGTTCAATAATTCTATGTTTAATATGGTTTTAATATCCCCTTACTATATTGCATTGTTATCTGTTCTCAACAGCAATTTCATATCAACGTGTAGACATGAATCGGAATGCTATCATTTTGCTAATGCTACTTAATTTACAAAAGGCAATTTAAATTTTGATTAAAAGTATTGTCAGCTATTGCAAATTGATGTAAAGGACATAGAGTATGTGGTTTGGATTCCTATTCCCTATAGAATATGATTCATAGATAGATAAATTTATTTTTTTGCTTTCTCAGGAGAATGCTTTATGAACCAAACGTTGTCACCATGGCATGCTGCTGTGGTCAGATGTGACCTTGAAGCAATGAAGTGGATAGAGTTTGATAAAACAAAGACAAGGTCATTTAATTGTAGTATATGATGTTTAAGAATACTTGTTTTCAAGTATAATCACTTCTTGAAGATAGAATACTATGTAATAAATAGCAGCTCACAAGAGCTTAATATAAAAGGAGAAATAAAATTATGCTATATTTAAGGATAGCTGTTTCAGTCACCGAGTTCTTGAATTTGGAATACAATTTAGGCATAAAAGAGCCTACTAATGTATTTAATATGACAACTTTTATGATATTAATGTGCATATCCCTCCTCAATAAATGGTAAATAAGTCCAAGAGAGAAATGAGGGTCATGTACAATGACAATGTTAGCTAATGCTTTTTAAAAATTTTACTATGTGCCATCAGCGTTCGGATAAAATGCTTTATATGCCTTTTTACTTATTTAATGGTCACAGCAATTCTCTGAAGTAGGTGTTAGCATTATCCTCACTTGAAGGTGAGGAAACATTCACTTACCTAAGGTCACACAGCTAATGAGAGCAGAGGTGCAAGTGAACGCAACCTGCCTTCAAATCTGGGTTCCTGCTGTCAACCAAAAGACTTGAACCTTGTAAATTTAAGAAAAGAGACTTATCTGGGCCCATACAAGAGCATTGTCTGAGAGCAGAGTTCCAAAAAGCCTTGAAACAGTGTCCAGCTTTGGGAGAGTGAAGGGGAAAATACAGCTATGCATCAACAGTTTTATTTAGTTACACACATACAAGGAGTAACTGTTTTACCTCAGGTGGAGAGGTAAATATACAGATAAGGTAGGGTTGTCAAGCACCTAGATTTGGGAGTTGTAGGGAAGGGTCTGGAAGCAATTATTTTTACATTTTTATTAAGATGTAAAAAGAACAGGTATTAATAAACATTTGCTAAAATAAATTGCATTAAACTGAATCGAATGATACATTAAATGATTCAGTATTATAAAAACTTAATAGCTGCCCTGGCTGGTGTAGCTCAGTGGATTGAGTGTGGGCCTGTGAACCAACGGATCGTGGTTTGATTCCCGGTCAGGGCACATGCCTGTGTTGCAGGCCAGGTCCCTGCAAGGGATGCACGAGAGCCAACTATACATTGATATTTCTCTCCCTCTCTCCTTCCCTTCCCCTCTAAAGATAAATAAATTTTAAAAAATGTTTTTAAAAAAGTAAAAAAAAAAAAAACGTAATAGCTTTTGTATATTTGATCATTTCTCATCTTGTTGGAATTTTTTAAAAATTTTCTCATAAATAATTTCAAAGGATACCTAGAACACCTTTAACATTATCCTTCAATCTCCCTAAATTTTCCTAGTAAACTCTTGTTTTAGAACTGACTTATCTGATCTAATGGCGTCACCACCTCACCTGTAGCCTGCCCTGTAGATAAGAACTGCTGTTAATAATCCTCAAACATTAGGACCCATGGTAGAAGTTTGTAACTCAGCTTGCAGTAAACTGCATGCCAAGCGCCAGGCTAAAACTTCACAACACTTTGTGGCTAAAGTAAGACTATAATTCTGTCTCTAGGAAATCTGTTGATCTTTATCTTAACTAGTCACTGAAATCATAAATGTTTTGAAATATATTATAGCAGGATAAAGGAAATAACTGTCATCATCTATTAAAAATAAGAGCTGACTTGGACATTATGTAGCCTAACCTTTGCATTTTACTAATAGAAATATTATGAACCAACTGTATTCCACGACTTGCCCCAAAATTGACAGCTAAACCTCCGTAAAGTCAGGATAAGGATTTACAGCTCCTATCTCCTAGATTCCAATTCATTGCTCTTTCACTCATGCTAGAAATCTGATAACACAATATTCATCTGAAGCACCTCAGTTTTCACAAGCTTGATCCATGTTTTATTAATCCTAAAGAAAGTACAAACTTCCTATTTTAAAAAACATTAAAAAGATATTCATAGAACTCAAGAACATCAAGGGAGGAAATTTGAAAATTATTTAAATATAAGGAAGTACAAATAGTTAGGTTTTATTTATCAGTAATTATTTATAGCCCCATACTTACCCCCCCTCAACTTTATCACCCATCCAAAGGATGCTCCCCATTAGCATCCTTTGAGTTGTTCTATCTTTGAGTGTGTTTCTGTTTTGTTTTGTTCATTTGTCTTCTTTTCACATGTAAGTGAAATCATATGGTATCTGTCTTCCCCTGACTTATTTCACTAGGCATAATACCCTCTAGGCCCGTCCATGTTGTCACAAAAGGCAAGATTTCGTTCTTATTGTTGAGTGATATTCCACTGTGTGTATGTGTGTGTGAATATACATATAAAATATTTTATCCATCTATCTATAAATAATGTATCTATCGATAGACACATTGTTTCCATGTCTTGGCTATTGTACATAACATTGCAGTGAACACAGGGTTACAGATATCTTTTCTAATAAGTATTTTCCTTTCCTTTAGACAAATGCCCAGACATGTAATTGCTGGGTTTTATGGCAGTTCCATTTTTACTTTGGAGACACTGTCATACTGGTTTCCTTTGTGGCTGCATCAACATACAACCCCATGAACAATGCACAGGTATTCCCATTCATCTATCATCTCCTGTTACTTGTTATTTGTTCACTTCCTGACAATAACCACCCGTAAGGTGTGAGATATGACCTTGCTTTGCATTTTCTTGATGATTAGTGACGCTGAGAATTTTTTTGTGTGTCTGCTGACTATCTGTATGTCTTTGGAAATATTTCTATTTAGATCTTCCACCCAATTTTAATGGGGTTGCTTGGTTGTTTTTTTTTTTTTTTTTTAGTTTTATGAGTTATTTATATATTTGGGACATGAATCCCTTATTGTGTATATTGCCTGTGAATATATTCTATTTTCCTGGTTGCTTTTTGGTTTGTTCATGCTTTTCTTCATAGCATCAAAGCTTTTTGGTTTGTTAAAATCCCACTTGTTTATATAAAAAAAATTTAGGCTGATATCAAAAAATTTACTGCCTATTTTTTCTTCTAAGAGTTTTATTGTTTCTGGTTTTATATTTAAGTCTTTAATAGACTTCATAGAATTTATTTTTTGTGTGTGATATAATAAAATGGTACAGTTTCACTCTCTGCATAAAGCTGTCCAGTTTTCTCAGCACCATTTATTGAAGAGACTGTCATTACTCCAGTGTACATAACTTCTTGCCTTCTTTGTCATAGATTAATTGATCATATAAGTATAGGATTATTTCTGGCCTCTCTATTGCATTGCATTGATTTATGGGTCTATTTTTAAGCCAGCACCATAGTTGGTAGTATAGTTTGAAATCAGTAAACATGCTTACCTCCAAATTTGTTTTCCTTTCCCAAGATTGCTTTGGCTATTGAGGGACTTCGTGGTCCCATGTAAATTTTAATATACTTTAGTCTAGTTCTATGAAAGGTGCCATTGGTTTTTGCATAGAAATTGCATTGAATATATAGATTCTTTAGGTAGTGTGTATGTTTAAACAGTATTAATTCTTCCAATCCATGAGCATGTTTGTCTGTGTTTGTCTTCAATCTCTTTCATCAATGTCTTCTAGGTTCCAGAATGTAGGTATTTCATCTCCTTGGTTAAATCTATTCCTGAGTATTTTGTTTACTCTTTAAAAATAATTTTATCCTTTAATTATGACTGACACACAATGTTATATTCATTTCAGTTGTACAACTAGTGATTAGACAGTTACATAATGTACAAAGTGACCACCCCATTAAGTCTAGTACCCATCTGACATCATACATAGTTATTATAATATTATTGACTATATTTTTATTCTGTACTTTACATCCCTGTGACTGTTTTTATAACTCACAGTTTGCACATTTTAACCCCTTACCTTTTTTTTACCCATCTTCTCAAACTCCTTCCAGTGTGACAACCAGCAAAATGTTCTCTGTATCTATGAGTTTGTTTCTGTTATGTTTGTTCATTTATTTTGTTTTTCAGATTTCATATATAAATGGAATCTTACAGTATTTGTCTTGCTCAGTCTGACTTATTTCATTTAGCCTAATGCCCTCCTTGTCCATTCATATTGTTTCAAATGGCAAGATTCATTCTTTTCTGTGGCTGAGTAATATTCCACTGTATATATGCACCGCTTCTTCTTTACTCATCCACCTCTCAGTGGACACTTAGGCTACTTTTATATCTTTACTATTGTAAATGATGCTGCAATAAACATAAGCATGCATACATGATGCAGACCCCAGCTCGTGGGGTCCGCCACATTGTGGATGAGACACGAGAAATTCACACAGACTGCTGATTCCTGTGGAGGAAAAGGGACAGTGTGGTTTTTCTCTCAAGGGGAGAAAAAACCTCGGCCTCTGCCATGATAAGCCTTTATTTCTTTTACTGGGCACCTTACATGATGGTCCTCATTTACTATGCACAGGTTAGCCTTATTTGGTTACCTTTTACAGAAAACAAAGGAGCCAGTGCAGCTAATCACATCACAGAAGAAGGATATTTGCAAATGAAAAGGGGATAGTGGTTGAACTGGTTACACTCATCCTTGGAAGGTTTAGCATGGATTTTAGGAAGTTATTTTGCAGTAAATGTTTGCTGCCTCAATTCAGGGTGACGGAGTTTTAGCAAAAACAAGCCTCAAAGCAGACTATGTACAATGCAGGCCTGATTCCCCACGGGAGAACCTGTCTGTGGGTGTGGGTCCTGTGCATCGGACCTGGCTTTCCACTGGGAGCTGGGCCCATGCAGAATGGTCTCCTATACATACGTCTTTTCGAATTAGTATTTTGGATTTCTTTGGGGAAATACTCCAAAATAGAAATGCTGGGTCCTTCTTTGTCTCTTGTTATAGCTATTGTTTTAAAGTGTATTTTGTCTGATGTAAATATTGCTACCTATCTTTCTTTTTTGTTTCCAATTGCATGGCATATTTTCTCATTCCTTTACTTGTAGTCTGTATATAGCTTTGAGCTGAAGTGGGTCTCTTGTAGGCAGCATATGTCTGGGCCTTGTTTTTGTAGACATGCATTCATTTTTCTGTCTTCTATTTTTAATTACAGATTACATTCAATATTATTTTGTGTTAGTTTCAGTTGTACATCATAGTGGTTAGGCAACCATATACTTTATAAAGTGTTCCCTCTGATATTTCTAGTACCTACCTGATACCACGCACAGTTATTAAATGTTTTTGACTATATTCCCTATGCTGTGAAACTTTTGTAATTCCTACATCTATTCTACCCTGTCCCCATAAGTCCCCTCTTCTGACAACCATCAGACTGTTCTCTCTGACTGTAATTCGATTTTGCTTGTTTATTTATGTTGTTCTTCATATTCTACATCCAAGTGAAATTGTATGATATTTCTCAGATGACTTATTTTACTTAGCATAATACCCTCCAGGTCCATCCATGCTGTTGCAAATGGTAGGATTTCATTCTTTATTATGGCCAAGTAGTACTCCATTGTATTTATGTACCTCCACAATTTTATCCACTCATCTATCAATGGCACTTGGGTTCTTCCATATCTTGGGTATTGTAAATAAAACTGCAGGGAACATAATATTGCATATATTTTTTAAATAAATATTTTGGGTTTCTTTGGGTACATACCCAGAAGGGAAATTGTTGTAAGTTCCTTCAAATATATACCCAAAGGTGGAATGGGTTGCTCATAAAGCAGTTCCAATTTAAACATGTTCAAGGATGTTCCATACTTTTTTTGTAGTGGCTTTACCTATCTGGATTCCCACCAACAGTTCATTGTGGATTTATTGATGACAGCCATTCTGACAGGTGTGAGATGATATCTCATTGTGGTGGGGCTCCGCCCACAGAGCCCTATCTGTTTGTCACGGATGAGAATAAAACTACCAAGACATGATCTGCTTGGGGAGGAGAGGTGGCCAATCTCTCAAAGGTGAAGGGCCAAGAGCCCCTTCCTCAATGGCTTTTATTAGGTTCATAACACACAGGAACAGGTAAAGCTCATCATTCAATATCAGGTGGCAAGGATCAAATAATGGATAACATTTCAAAGAAATCTGAGGGCTTAATTTGAGTCAGTGTCTGTCAGGTAAGGGGGGGTTGCAAAAACTTTAGGAGACATACTCATTTCCTCCTTGGACCCTTATCATTTAAATGAGAGCACTCTTAGCAAAGCAGGTTTCACAGGACTTCACGAATTCTTTCTTATGCCCAATCACCCGGAGAACTGCTCTGGCCAGGACAGGGCTGCACCACCCTCCATCATAGTTTCAGGCTTAAGTGGATTAGAGCCAGGAAGCAAGAGATAAGGAAGATTTCTCCCAGATAGAAATGGAAACTCAGGCTATGTCTGAATAGCCGGCGTGCAAGGGTCCATCACCCCCTCTTTGCTGCAGCCCCCTGAGTCCTTCCATGAGGGCCTTCCAAGTGGTTGTGCCTGGCTTGGGTTGCCCCTCCCTTGAGGGGTCTTACCAGTCATTGGCTAACCAACCAAGCATTGGGGGCCAGTTATGGATGAAGCAGAAGCGGCACTCCTGCCAGGGAGATAAGCTTTGTCTCCTTAGTGGCTCAGATCCTCATGAAAGAACAGACCCAGATGAAATGGGTCTCCTGGGCTCTTACTCAGCCTAGCCATGGGGCGGAGGTTACAGCTCCTGAAACCAGGCAGAACGGTTCTCAACATCTCATTGTGGTTTTAATTTCCATTTCTTTGATGATTTGTGACATTGAAAGTCTTTTCATATATCCCTTGGCCATTTATATATCCTTTATGGGGAAATGTCTATCCAGGTCCTCTGTCCACTTTTGAATTGGATCCTTGGCACTTTGGTGTTGAGTTGGATGCTGACCCCTTGTCACATGTAACATTGGTTAATATGTTCTCTCTCATGCAGTGGTTTGTCTTTTTATTTTGTTGATAGTATCCTTTGCTGTGCAATTTTTTTTTGTTTGATGTAGTCCATTTGTTTATTTTTTGTTTGTTTCCCTTACCAGAGGAGATATATCAGAAAAAAATATCTCTAAGAAAATGTCAGAGATATTCCTGCCTATGCTTTTTTCTAGGAGTTTTATGGTATTGAGTCTCACATTTAATTCTTTAATTCATTTTGAGTTTATTTTTGTATATGGTATATGAAGGTGGTCTAGGTATATGAAGGTTTTTGCATGTATTGGTCTAATTTTCCCAACACCATTCATGTCTTTATTCCATTTTATATTTTTGCCTTCTTTGTCCAATATTACTTGATTATACAGGCATGGGTTTATTTCCGGGCTCTCTATTCTGTTCCATTTATCTATATGTCTGTTTTTATGGCAGTACTGTGCTATTTGAATCACTGTGGCCTTGTAGTACAGTTTATATCAGGTAGCATGATTCCTCCAACTTTGTTCTTCTTTCTCAACATTACTGAGTCTGTTTTTTGTGGTCCCATATACATTTTTGGAATATTTGTTTTAGTTCTGTTAAATATGCCATTAGATTTTTGATAGGCATTGTGTTGAATCTATATATTGCTTTGGGTAGTTTAGGTATTTTAACTCTATTCATGAGCATGATATATACTTCCATTTGTTTGTTTCTTCAATTTCTTTCTTCAGTATCTTATAATTTTCTGAGTATAGGTCTTTTCCTTCCTTTACTAAACTTATTTCTAGGATTTTTTAAAGCAATTTTAAATGGGATAGTTTTCTTAGTCAAGAAGCATTGCAGTAGTCTGATAGATAAGTAGATATTATCATGTCATTGGCATCTTCCTTTCCAATTTGGATACTTTCTACTGTCTGATTTCTCTGGTTATGACTTCCAATACTCTATTGAATAAAAGTGGGGAGAGTGAGCATCCATGTGTTGTTTCTGATCTTGGAAGAAAAGAGTTTAGCTTTTCACAGTTGAATATGGGATTAGTTGTGCTTATCAAATGTAGATTTTATTCTGTTGAGATATGTTACTTCTATACCTACTTGATGAGACTTTCTATAATAAATGGATGTCGGAGCTTTTTCTACCTCTGTTGAGATGATTACATAGTTTTATTTTGTTTTTATTGAATTTATTGGGATGACAATGGTTAGTAAAATTATATAGGTTTCAGGGGTACAATTCTATAATACATCATCTGTATATAGTATTGTTTGTTCACCACTGCAAGTCAAGTCTTTCTTCACCATCTATCCCTCTTTTACCCTCTGCTTCATCCCTATTCTCTTTCCCCCGGTAATCATCATACTGTTGTTTGTCTATGAGTATTTTATTTTCTTGCTTTTGCCTAATCCCTTCATAACTGACACTAAAGAAATACAAAGAATTATAAGAAAATGTTGTGAATAAAAACTGAACAATCTGGAAGAAATAGATAAATTCCCAGAAATGTACAATCTTCCCAAACTGTATCAGACTTATCAGGACATCTGCACAAACCAATTACAACTAATGAAATTGAAGCAGTAATCAAAAAACTCGCAAGAAACAATAGCTTTGGACTAAATGGCTTCACAGGAAAATTTAGCCAAACACTTAAGGAACTAATATCTAATCTTCTCAAGCTATTCCAAATATTTCAAGAGGAGGGAATACTCCCAGACTCATTTTACAAGGCCAGCATTATCCTAATTCCAAAATCAGAAGAAGGTACTGCAAAAGAAATAAAATTATAAGCCAATATCCCTGATGTATATAGATGCTAAAGTCTTTAAGAAAATATTAGCAAACTGGATCTAACAATGCATTAACAAGATCATACACCAGGATTAAGTGAAATTTATTCTGGGATGCAAGGTTGATACAAATAAATAAATATGTTACACTGCATACACAAAATGAAGAATAAAAATCACGTTATCATGTGAATAGATGCAGAAAAAGTATTTGGTAAAATCTAGCACCCATTTATGATAAAAAGCTTTCAGCAAAGTAGGAATAGAGGGAAGGTACCTCAACATAATAAAGACTTACAGCCAACATCATACTCAATGAGCAAAACCTACCAGTGTTTCTCTTAACATTCGGAACAAGACAAGGATGTCTGCTTTCATTCAACATAGTACTGGAAGCCTTGGCCACAACAATCAGACTATAAGAAGAAATAAAAGACATTCAAATTGGAAAAGAAGAAGTAAAATTGTCATATTTGCAGATGACATGATAATGTATATAAATGGCCTTAAACAATGATTATATGTTAATTCTTAAATTTGTTAGTGTGCTGTATAACATTTATTAACTTATTTAACTTTTTTCTTGATGAGTCTGGCTAAAGGTTTATTAATTTTATCTTTTTAGAAAATCAACTCTTAGTTTTATTGATCATTTCTGCTTTTTTGATCACTATCTCATTTATTTCTGCTTTGATCTTTATTACTTTCTACTTTTTTTTCTTATTTTCGAATTCCTTTAGGTGTTTTGTTAGGGTTTTTTTTTTTTTTAAGTCTTGCATTTGTTAGGATTTTTCTTGTTTCTTTGTTTTTTCTTTGTTTCTTGAGGAAGGCCCATATCACTGTGATGGTTTATCTTAGACCTGCTTTTGCTGAATCCCATTGATTTTAGAGAGCTGTGTTTTCATTTTCATTTGTATCATTTTTTTAATTTCCTCTTTAATTTCTTTTTTGACCCATTGGTTGTTTCACAGCATGTTGTTTAGTCTCCATGTGGTTGTGTTTTATCAGTTTTCTTGTAATTGATTTCTAGTTTCATATTGTTGTTATCAGAAAAGATACTTAATATGATTTCAATCTTCTTGAATTTATTTAGACTGTTTTGGAGCCTAATATGTGAACTATCCTGGGTTTAGATTAGACTATACGCAAAGTCTGCAGAAGTATAGTATCCATTGTCAATATTTATTTACCTTTCCTGGCTCTTTCATAGAATTGTACGATACTCAGTGTTCTTATAAACATACTCCATATTATTCTCATATTTATATTTGAAGAACTTTAGTTCTCATATTAGTTTATATTCTTCCCAGTAATGTTGGGAAATATTGTTTTAATGGGAAATATTATAGGCAGTTGAGTCAAGTGTTATAATCACTTATGAGTCCATGGACTGGAAAAGTCTGAATCATCCCTTCAGGGAACTGAATTACAGCATATGCTAAGAAACAATTAAAATTCCATTGGTCCAATGATGTGTGGAATGATAGGAAAACAAATTTGATAGGATTTCCATTTGGGAATATGTTGACATGCAAAGAATGAACTGTTGTTTGGCATGATTGCTAAAATCTAGAATGACTCAATCTAGACGCCAATCAAAAATATTTATTGAAAATTGAATGAAAAAATTATAAAAACATCCTTTAATCATGTCAATTTTTGAATTACATTAAATGATTTTAATTTAATTGCTCAAATATTCAAATTAGAACAACCCATTTTATTAAAGATTCTTCTCTGGAAGAAGAAAACGCTTTTTTCTCCATTCCTTCGTCCTAAAAGTATTTAAGTAATAGAGTATAAAAGGCATCACTGCATAAAAATGTATACCATCGAAAAGTCTACATAAAAGAAGCCCTGGAGGGTGTGACTCAGTGGATTGAGTGCTGGCCTGTGAACCAAAGGGGTCACGGGTTCCATTGATCCCAATAGGGCACATGCCTGAGTTGTGAGCTAGGTCCCCAGTAGGGAGAGCATGAGAGCCACCGCAGGTTGAGGTTTCTCTCCCTCTCTCTCTCCTTCCCTTTCCCTCTCTAAAAATAAATAAATAAAATCTTTAAAAAAACACCTCATCCACCATCAACAAATCTTCACCTTTTTTTTCCTGGTAGAATTTGATTTTTGAGGGGCGGGAGGGATTTATTTCATGATCTCTCTTGCGAAACATTAATGACTCTTTGAAAAATAGGAGCATATTTTTAAAATTATGCTATATAATCAAGAAAATTGTAAAGCTAGCTAACAACATATATCTATGAGATAAATGATTTTATTGTCATTTGCACTCTATTTAAACAAACTGAGCTAACTGGGCACAGGCACTGACGGCGTTAATGATTTGTATGTATTTTCCTTTAATTGGGTAAGGCATATCATCAAAATTTAGTAGCAATTCTTAGAAATTGAACACTTTAAACAATTGGGGGGAGTAAACTTTAGGATAAAATGTTCATCCCATGAAAAATTTGGAATATACAAAAATAACATCTCTTAAAATAATTTCTCCATTAGTTAAAATGGAAAACTGTGAGTCTTCACTGTTTTTCTGGGTTTATTTAGCACAGCCTCCAGCCTTATCAATAGCTTAAATCTAATGTTACAAGTACTAAAAACATTTTATCACTCAATATTGACTGACATTATCTTATGAGGTAGTTACTAATCATGCAGTTATGGAAATGTTATCGCTAACTTGTTATACTTAATAACCTACTACCATTATGCCTATAATTCATTTTTATCATACTCTTGGTTGGCTTTTCACCTTATTCTGCTACAAAAAGGGACTCATTAAAAGATCTCTAGTAACAGCTGTTGGGAAAGGACCAGATAGATTTTTCATTGCCCATTGTTTCCTTGGCAGTCAATTTGTTTTCCATTGTTACAATTAGAAGTTCCAGTTTATTTTTGCCAGAAGTTAGTGAGAATAAGTGTTTTTAATTGCTCCTTATTTGATAGAATTATATAGTAATTTTACTTATCTGAAATATTAGAGAAAGAAGAGAAATGATTATTATATGCACTTTTAAAATTAATTAAATGAGTCTATCCCACATAAATTTTGAGTCATGTACGGTGTTAGGTGCTTGGAGCAGGAAACTTAAAATCATAAAGTAAATTTTCTGTCAAGTATGATATGGCTTTCTAATTTTATAGAATTTCATCATATTTTATATTTATTTTTTAAAATGTCTTGATGTATTTGGTATGTTTAAGGAAATTTGATCAATTATGTAAATATCAAAAGAAAACTCATGATTCAGCTTATTATTGTAGAACTTTTTCAAATTAAGAAATTAAGACAGTTTTTCACATGATGACTATATTCACATTGGTGTTAGGCATATTACTCTGATGTCAAATATATTTAACTTCAGCTTTGATGTATTCTTAATAAGTTTGCTTAGTCAAAGTGCTACTTATTTCCTGTGATATGTACCAGTGAGTTGAGCTATGGATAGAAAATAAGTAAGGCTTTCCTCGTGACCGACCACATGCCCACTCCGGTGCTTGTAGCTAACTATGGTAGCGGATCACACCGATCATGGCATTCTTCACTGCTGCACCTGCGTTCTCTCCTATTCCCCTGCAGGACACTAGTAATATGTTTTTGTTGCTACATGCCATCTATGTTCATCTATTTTAATTCTTTTCTATATAACTGCACTTATATAATGTGTCCATAGTTGATTCTATTCAGTGTACAGATCAATCATCACGTATGTGCTGTTAGACTCTGTGTACATATAAATTATTCAGCATTTATGATTATTCAAACATCATTCAATAGATATGGTGCCTATCTTTTTACCTAGCTCCTATTTATCAAGTTAAATCTCAGTATGCATTTGGTTGCTCATATATATATTAACTTTCTGTTCCTTAAAACAGATGTCTCTATTTTTCTCAAATGACTTCTAATTGTAATATTAAATAATTAAAGTGACCATTATTCTCATACAAAAAAACATGCATTCCTCATTTTCTGACATGTATTTTAAATCATCTCTTCTCTCACAGCAGTTTTTCTTCATTATTCCATTTCAACTTTGTGTATTTATCAATAATTCATGTTATTGTTTTTGTGTAATTCACTTCTTAATGTCCATTGTTTAATAGTCAGTATTCAAAATTACTAAGATTATAATTTCTTCTTGTTATGTTTTTTACTATTCTTAAATTTGCTGATGTCAAATTTGTGTATTTCCCCCCTAAGTTATAGAATTATTTCTAAACTTCCTGTGTGCTACCTTTTCTTTCCTGAAGACATGATTATTGAAGTGCATGTTCACTCAATATTTAAGTGTCCTTTTGGAAAACAGCATTATTTATTTGCACCTTTGAAATCAAAGTCTGTGGAACTCATAATACCCACATCCAATGATTTTTAAAATGTCTTCTTTTTATGGAGAAATGACTACTTTAATTATGATACCCCTTGGGATATTTCAACCCTCCCACACAAGAATGAATTCTAAGGCTCCTGCTATTGTACATCAATGTGCTTACTAAAGTGCCTAAACCCATGAAATATGCTTCCTTAAAGTTTAATCAGTGGTTGAACTGTGGGCCATTATTGTTCTAATTTAATTCAATACACAGGTTGACAAATATCTTCAATGTGTTCTTGGGTTGGGCATATAGAATATTAAAAATGTTTTTTTCTTCATAAGAAACATCTTTCTGAAACAAATGAATTTTTTGTTTTATAAAACAAAATGAAAGTTATTTACATATAACTTTAGTCATATGTAATTGAAAATAGCCTCCTATTAGGGATTCTCAATTTTAAATTCCAGTTTATTTAACAATTTTGTATAGAACTAAAAAGCATTTTTAGTGTGATGTAATCCCTAAAGAAAATATTTTAGTCAAATCTAGAGTTTGCTCAGAATGGTTCTTATTATGAACATCTAAAAATTTCTGTGTTGACAAATCAGTGCTTCTTTTCCCTTTTCTAATCTTTATGGATTTTTATTCTGGATTTTAAAAATATTAATAATATTTATTGAATAACTCCTACATGCTTAGACATTGTGCTAGAATAGTAAAAAAATAAAAATTTGCACATGATATCATGGCTTCCTTTGGGAAATAAGAATCAAATAATCACACAACACTTAATAAACAGAGAATGAATGTATATTTTTCTATGAAATTGAAAGCAAAGAGACATGGTTTTACTTAGGTGAGTAGTTGAAGAGCAAAAATAGCTTGGGATCATTCTGAGGAAGTGAAACACGAACACTTCCACCAGCAATAGGATAAATGGATGTACATTATATATTATACTTTAAACCTATGCCATTGTAGAAAAAGTCATCTTAAATAAGATTCCATACATGCGGGCTTCCAACTGAAGCAACCTCAGGAGACAAAGATGTAGAAGCCTTGACGGTCAGCTAGAGACTGCGGTTGCACCAGGGAACTCTCACTAGTAGTGCCCAATGGGAGGAGCTCCAAGGAATCCATGACATTCAGGAATAGGGTTAAGAATTCACTCAGTTTTCATGAGTCTCAGGGACAACCTGAGTTTATGTTGCTGTCAATCAACAAGTACTTCTTATTGACTTTTAGATCCCCTTGAACTCTAAAATTATCCCAGTTGTACTGATAAATTAATGGTCACTCTGTGTATGAGACAAAAAAGAGAAAAGAAGCATTTTGACACTTGCCACACAAGAGAGGGCATTAATTTTATGATTTATTATTATTGTATCAAGGAAGGTCTTTGCTGGAACTTACTTTCTTCAAAACAGCTCTGGAGGGACCAAAGACAGGCAGCAAATGGAGGACAAAAATAAATTCATTAGGAAGAAGTGGTAAAAAAAAAGATTCTAACCATGACCTGCTGATATAAGGTTGAATGTTTAAGGCAAATCCTGTAGATAATAGAGGGAAATACTGAACTAGCTGAGAAACTAAAGTTTGTGTTAGAGAAAATTATATTTCAACACCTACAAAAAGATTGTCAATATCAGAGAAACCAGAAAACTCTATGCGATCTACTCAACTGAATGATGGAGGCAGAGGACAGAAGTAAAGATTTGCTAAAAGACTTGATTAGAAAAAAATAACTGTTTTCTCTTTATATCCTGCAGAATCCAACTCAGCTCCAAATTGGTTGAATACTAATTACTGACATTATTTGGGGGTTCGTACTATGTGTTAAATGCTCTCCTGAGGGTTTTCCATAGAGCATTTCTTGTACTCATCAATCCTTTGAAAGTGATATTATTATGCCCCTTTGAAGCATGACTTATCTGAGAGCTATTTAATTGTCCAACTTCACAGAGGTAGTGAAAATAACTGAGGACATTTGAATCCAATTCTGTCTTTAAAATAAATACTTGTTACCACTTCAATATGACTGTATCCTCTATTATTGGTACATGATTATTGTTTCTGGAATTTTGGGGTTATGAAAAGGTACATATTTTATATTTAATTCAACACTCACCATCACATTTAGCATAGTGTTTGTCATGGAACACAGCTCAATAAAGGTTTGCGGAACACCAAAAACTACTAGGATGCCTAAAGCTGAGAATTCAATTGCTTAAGATGATTTATTCACTTCTTTTCCCTGAACTTCCAACATTGGGCTCGATGCAGCTTTATAACCAAGAAGCCCAGCGAACAGCCATCTCTCTGTGGGTGAGTTTGTGTGATTGAGAAGCGTGGGCACTATCATTTGTAGCTTGTCCTTAATGAGACAGAGTCTGCTTCTCCCTCCTTGACTTCCTTCGAGTAGCAACACAACATAGTAGGCTCAGAGGAACTTCCAGCTTTCTCACTCTTGATCTCTTGGGATATTACTGCCATCATGTGAAGTGGGGTCCATTAAAGACCACCCTACAAACGTGTAAGACATTCTAGTGAGGCTCTCCGAGACCACCCCCGCAGTGCTAAGTAAAGTTACTAGCTGACCGTAGCTACGTGAGTAGGTCTGGACAAGACTAGGAGAACGGAATGCTAAACTTGCAGAATCGTGCAATATTTTAAGTTCTAGTACTTTTATTTATTTTAATGTGGATATAATAACTTAGAGTATTAACTACAATTATCCAGATAAATTCTGAAAATGTATTCATTTTATAACCTTAGAAGTGTGGTGTATTATGAATGAAACTTGAGACTTCTGGCTGATTCCCATCCCTATAAAATCAGACTCTAGTGGAGTGATGCAAATAGCATAGAGTGGCTCTGCCTTAACTTACGGAGCTTTTGCTAGATTTAATCCTTGATCCCCTTTACTATCTCACATTTCTCTTCCCCACATACATATCTCATTGATTACACATCTGTTTTATGTAACGAAACTTCTAATAATGCAGTTTCTCAGTGTTTATATAGAGTACAAAATGAAGCCACTTTCTGTTTCTTAAGTAATAATTTTATCAATTCTTATTTTTATATTCTGACTTTCCTTAAAATAGATATCTGGTATTTTCAGAACTGACTCGATGTGGCATTCATCTTTCCTTGTTGCTTTCTACTGGTCTGTCAAAAGATAAATGATTTAATTAATGCAGGTTTCTAATTTTTCAGCTATTAGCATATGGCTTGACAACGCAAAACTACAAAAAAATTTATGACAGCTTTCAGCTTGTTCCCCCCCCAAAGTAATTTGTTTTCCATGGTTTTCTGATGGAGGCTCATAACTTACACTGGTCATCTCAAAGCCACTAATTTATAATTCAGTCAAACAGGTACTAAATCACGACCTGGTGTGTTACATGTTCCCCTTGTGCACTCAATTTTAGACTCTAAATAGTTTAAAGAGTTTTTGGAAAAGTTTCAGACTTTCAAAAGTTTTTAAACTATATTAAGTTGAAAATTGTTCAAAAGGACAATATTTTCCCCATTGCTTCATCAATAATATACCTCATGTTTGATTATGAGTATACACAATAAATGATAAGCACAGCATTTAACTCAAAAATGTTTTTAAATGATATTTAATCATGAAAAATGATAAAACTATAACAGTGAATGGCACCAGATGTTGGGACCTCAGAGCCAAGGAACTCAAACACAAGTGAAAGTTCATTTAGAAGGTCACAGAGATGGAGGAAGTGAGCCTCTGGGCTGCTTGGACTCTGGAAAAAGTTACAGAGGCTAAAAGAAGGGCCCTTGGAGCTTCAGAGAAAGAAAGCAGAGATACTGTGCTTGGGGCAAGGAGAGGGGGGAAGGCACAAGTATGCTTTAGACCAAAGAGAATGTACCTGGGGAAAAATGGGGGTGGGCAAAGGCCCAAGCATGTGAGAGACAGAGACAGAGACAGAGAGAGAGAGAGAGAGAGAGAGAGAGAGAGAGAGAGAGAGAGAGAGAGAGAGACAGACAGACAGACAGACAGACAGAGACAGAGAGAGAGAGAGAGAGAATGTGGAGTAGGGGGGAGAGAGACCATTCACGCTGGGCCCTCTGTCCTAACGGGTTCACCCCTGTCTAAAGGCAGTGATGTCAGGGAGGTCCCAGGATAGGAGTGCAGTAGAATATTCATCAGCTTTCCAGGTGTGTCTTTCAGGGCTGTGGTCTCCACTGATTGCTCAGCACCAGGGCAGGGGGTCGTTAGTCATGAAGCTGGTCCTAAGGTCAGTCACGGCCTGCCTTGCTGCTTTTCTGGGCCTGGAGCTGAAACACAGCTGAGGCATAAATGTTATCTCTAGGGTTCAGTACTCAAGGGACTGGTCCTGCAAGGACTTGTATAGGGATCATATACTATTCTCCAGCACCCTTGTTCCTTCTCTAAGGGGGTCTAACTCATGTGACTAATGATATGCCAGGGGAAGAAAGGTCAGGGGAGGTACAAGCTGCCGGACTAGAGATATACTAGGGGAGGAAAGGTCACCCTGGGGGCAAGGCTCAGCCCAGTTTTGCCTGTTGCTAGGTATCTAGGGCTTTCTGCACTGGTGACCGTGTGTACCTGGTCTACCTTTCTATGTTGCTCATGCCTGTCTAACCGCCTACTACAAAACTATGAAAGAGCACTTAGTAAAATCCCTGCTTATAAGAAATAGTTTCTTGTGGGTTCAATGTGCATACAGCATACAGTATACACATTTAACCCATCATGAATAAATAGATTCCAGACTATAGTAAATACCCTTAAATACAGACACTGAGTGCTTGTCTTACTGAAGCTTTTAAGTTTCAGTTAGCGGCAGTATAAACTGATCATATCACAATGATGTAGATCCAGCATAGTTTTTTTGCAAACTTTCTCCATTTAAAACACTGCATATATTATTAATTAAAGTAGGTCATTCACTTTTTTTTGGTTCTTAAATGTATCCTTTCTTTTTTAATTTTAATTGTTATTCATGTACAGTTTTCTGTCTTTTACTCCCATCCTAGCCCACCCCCAGTCCTCTCCACCTCCCTCCCATTTCCAGCACCCCTAGTTTTGTCCATGTGTCCTTTATACTTGTTGCTCCAAACCCTTCCCCTTTTCCCCTGAAATTTCCTGGTCATTCACTTTTTAAAACACAGTTGCATACATCTTTGCAACTAAAGTTGTTTCAAAATATGTTTAACTTATATACAGTTTCCCATAAAATTGAGCTTTTAAATTGCAAAATAAATATATTGTTAGGAGTATTTTCTGTTGTCATATGCATTAAACTTTAAACATTTATCTTATAGTAACAAAATCTCAAATGAATAAGTATTTGGATAAGGGGCAATATTTTGTATTTTTCTTATTTTTTATAAATCTAATGCAATGAAAAAATTGCAAAGGTAATTCTAGACAGCGGTCATTCACAATCAAAGCCAACACAAATGGAATGGTGGCCTAGTGGCAAGGTCCCTATGATAGTGATTGCATTTGCACAAATGTCTTCCTGCCTCTATTACCTTTGGGATGATGACTTGCATTTCTGACTTGTATTGAAAACTGATAGAAACATGAATTTCAAAGGTTTTCTAATAAATTGCTTTCATTTTGAAATGTAAAGAGCCTTCTGTTATTTGGAAAGAAAGAGTAGTGTTCTTTTTCCATGTCAATAGCCAACTCCCTGACAGATATCAAGAAAAATGTCAATTGATATTCTTTTTCCCAAATCCCTGCTATAGAAATGAATTTCAAGGTACACTTAAAATAAAACTTTACCAACTTTTTATAATTTAGTACTGAGCAAGACATTGGAAAATCATTCTGCTATATGTATGTAGTATATAAGCCACCTCTGCTATATATATATATATATATATATATATATATATATATGATATAAACTATATGAGAAGTCAGTGAGACCCTTATTTAAAATGTTTAAATTTTAAGTTCTGTCAGAAAAGTGTAAAGCACTCAGATCATATTTTATTTGCAAAAGAATTCACACTACTGGAAAAAAAAAGGGCAGGAATTCAACTTTTGAAAGATGGGATTTGACCTGAGAAGCAGTTTTGACCCAAGTAATAATGATTATTTTTAATGAGTATTTTTGTGTGACTAGAGTTAGTGTAAAATTGATAGGCATGAGGTAGATAATAGTAACTGTCACCTGCCATTTAATTTTTAAGCTACTCCATATGCGGGTTTGCATAGTTTTTTCATATTTCAGCTTTTACTAGACATTTTTTTAAAAATAAATTATCTTCAGATTCAATTGCTATACTCATAAACCTATAGGAAGATAAGAAATAAACCTATAAAACACATATGGTAAAGTAATTAAGATCATTTGATGATGGAGAGGTAGTGAAATATTATGAAAGAGTATGCCATAATAAGTTATATAGATCTTAGATGTTCTATGTGATATGCATGAAGTTGAGACATACAACTGAAGACTAAATTCAGATTTAAAAGAAAAAGCATTATCAATTGCATGTCTAGTTTCAATTGTGGAGACAAAAAAATATAATCACAGAAATAGAAGAACATTTAAAAATATCTCACACCTTTTTGGAAATATAAAAAATATTTCAAACTCCTAACATAAAAATGAAATGGGTTGATATTAGTTTTATAATATAACCTGTTAAATGTTCAAATGAAACAGTGCTTAGGAGAATCTTTGGTTGTTTAGAAACTAATTTGATTTAAATTGTAGTACTAATATACATAAAAATGACACAATTCAGTAAAAGGAAGCATGACTACTTAAATTCAAGGTTAATGAAAGAGCATTCATTAATGTTGTATTCATGTGTAATGGTAGTGTTCAGAAAATTTTACACAATTATTACACATTATTATTAAATAATAATGACAATAGTCTTAAAAACATGGAGTGTAACAGATTTCAAAAGATTTATGAATACATATCATATCATGCACAAGCGTAGCTCATATATCTCACATGGATTAGAATTATATATCACTAAGCATAACAAGAACAATTCAATTCCTCTACAGCTGGACAATTTTTACATACAGGTACATTAATATAACATTTTCACAATACATATAGCATGTGCTCCTTCACTAAAACATTCAGTATCTGAATTATTTTGGCTATACAAATTCAGAACACAAAAAACTGCATTTCTCAGTTGTGTTAAAAATATTCTATGGCTGTCTCTTACCTTGCACGAGTACTCAATTATGGACATATTCTGCTGAGTTCAGAATAATTATATTTTTAGGTCCCTGCTTAAGAAAGATTTTACCAACAAAAATGTGGAGTTGTGACATAAGTGTTATGATTTCAAGGATTGTACAGTTTCTCTTATACATCAATAAACTGCAAGTTAGAAAACTTTAAAGAAAAGTCTCAAGCACTTATCCTACCTTTATTTTATGAAATTTTATTAATTTTACCTTAGTGCAACTAAATATTAATGTTTGATTTTCTATTTATAGAATGATTCTAATAATTGAAGAAGGCTGATGGAAAGCATATCACAGTTTTGTAGCTCCAATAAAATAATGACCTAATGAATGAGCACCAGTCGCTCCAAAAGACATAACGAGTGTTAATCAGACAACGCATATCTCTTCATGGAAACACACAAGACCATGAAGAATTCTTTTCAAAAAGCTCAGACCTCAATCTGACGAAGGCTTTTTGCTCCACTGACAAATATATAGAAATATATGAATTTATAGTGTATGTGAAATGATGCTGTAGGATAGCATCAACAATATGCATACCAGGGGAAAATATAAATGAAACAGAAATCAAGCAACATAGTCTCTCCAATATAAGTTGGAAGGAAGGGAAAGAGATGGTGAGAAAGGATATGTAGGTTAGTGATGCATCGACGGCTGTAATATGTGGAAGTTCTTTGAAATCTAATTAAACGAATTAAACCAAAAACTCCATTAATGTAACAATTTGAAAATAACCCTAAATAGATAGTTGAGAACACATTTTTTTGAATGTTGATAGTTTCGAGTTGAAAAATTAGTATTATGGTTGTGTTTTATTAAAACAATCCTTATATTTTATAAATACATTTGAAATATCTATAAGTGAAGTATTGTGTTGTGAATTTTTCTTGGAAATAATCCTGAAGAAGGTCAGACTTGAGTACAGACCATAAATTGACAATATGTTATCCGCATAACAGGGGTTTGTTATACTACTACATGAGTATTGTATACATGTTTGGAGTTTTGCAATGAACAGCCTGAACTAACAAGCAAAATAAAGATAGGCTCATAGATGGAGAACAGATGACAGCTAGTGGGGAGGAGGGGAAATTAGGGAAAGGGATTGTGCAAAAAGGAAAAAGGACTCATGGGCATAGACAACAGTGAGGTGATTGCTGGAGGCGGGCAGTATAAAAGGACTAAATGGTAATGGAAAAAATATAATAAAGATTATATAAAATATAAAAAGTAAAAGCTGAATCTCATTCAAACAATAGCTTTAAGACTTAAGGTTGAAACCCCACAAAGATTCAAGTTTTTCATCTGCATATTGGGGGTAACTTATAGTATTCATCAGAGATTTATATATAACTTATAAAAACTATTTAATGTTTTAAGAAAGTAAAAATGATTGAATATAAAAATTTTATTTTATTATTTTAAGCAAATATCTATTATTGTAGCTTTTACAGACCAATTTTGGATATGAACCTTGGCTTTTGCAAATGATATGTGAGAACTGAAGAGCATGCCTGCATTATATGATTATTATTGCTAGCCTTTTCCTCTTTCATCCACTTGGTACTTAAAAAAAAGCCTAGATTCAAAGTCAACTCTGTGCTTTTTAAAAATAGGATAAATTCATCATTACCAAACCCTAGTATATGAAATGTTAAAGGGACTTAACTAAGAAGATGATCAAAACTATGAACAGTAAAATGACAACAAACTCACAACTATCAACAACTGGCCCTAAAAAACAAAAAACAAAAAAAAAAAAAACAGACAAAAACAAACTAAGCAAACAAGTAGAAAAGGAACAGCATCATAGAAATGGAGATCATATGGAGGGTTATCAGGAAAGAGGGGAGGGAATAGGGGAAAAGGTACAGGGAATAAGTAGCATAAATGGTAGGTACAGAATAGACAGGGGGAGGTTAAGAATAGTATAGGAAATGTAGAAGCCAAAGAACTTATATGTATGACCCGTGGACATGAACTAAGGTGGGGGGTGGGGAATGCTGGTGGGAGAGAGTGTGCAAGGCAGAGGGGAATAAAGGGGAGAAAAAATGGGACAATTATAATAGCATAATCAATAAAATATACTTTAAAAAATAAATTCATATATTTTTTATATTTTTATATATGCTTGAGAGGACACAAGCATATTTTTATGCAATCATAAAAGCAGATGATTCTAATGAAAATATTTCAATGAGAAAGAAGAGTTCACATTTATCACTGTACCTTGATGTTCTCTCTCTCCACCACCCTAGTCCAGACTTGCTCTGTGTGCCTTGCCATTTTCATTCCGCTCATAGATTGCCCCCAAACTTTTGAAAACAGAGGTCTAATCAAATAGTGTTCCTACTTAAAAACTTTTCTTATCACCCCACCATTTTTCTTTTCTCACCCAGCCTGACAGGTGCTTGCTGTGTCTCCAGTGTCACCTCAGTACACCCTCCATTTTCTGGACATTGCATATCAACCAGGCTCCCACCATCCTCAGGAGCTCTGTCTTCCTGCCCCATCTCTCACCTCATCCCTGTCACTGTCACAGGAAGTTTCTGTTCATTTTTTAAATTTCAGGTGTCATAACACTGCAAGAGTGGGCTAATTCTTTTTGCTATGAACATCCATTAATTACCTGTGACCTCTCCTTCAAAACCATCATCACACTTTCAGCTGTGGAAGTTTTCTTATCAACTGCATGCCCATGAATGTCAAGTCATTGTGATTTTCTCTCTCAGTACTTTATCTGTGTTGTACCAGCGTGTGCTCCTAGACCAAGTGTGATGTTGTTTGTTGTGATGAAGTCTTGATTGTGTTGGACAAATGCCCAATTTAGAAATTTTCTTTGGGACAAAAGAAAAAAGCAACATTTTCTTTTATTCACATGTTGCCAGAACAAAAGGCACGTGGCAATAAAACTTACTTTAGGATTCTGAAGTAACATAAATTTATGGTGATGGAGAGAAATCAGAAGTCTATACACTATTAATTTCCATAATAGTACTTGGACTTCAGTATAATGATTATATTAACACATATCATTAATAATATCATGTACATTTAAATGGAGACAAATCTGAAACAAATACAGGAGACCAATTTATTTCCAAACTTTGTAGAAGAAAAAAAAAAAAATATATATATATATATATATATATATACACGTACTTATACAGAGAAAGCATGAGAGAGCTAAAGAGTGAAGGAGGGAGATATTTGATGTCCAATGGAATGATTACTACTTAAATAATTTTAAAAAGTCAAGTGATTAGATATTGTTTCTATTAGGTGTTAGATTAAATATTTAGTCAGATGATAATGGGTACAGCAGTGAAATTTATAAACCAGTGATAATATCAATACAGAGTAAGGAACAAAAAAATACACCATGTAGTAGTAGAGAAACAGACTGTAAATGAGGACCTGAAAATTGGCCAGCTAAGTAATACAGAAGTTTAGATGGATGGTAACCTAGTGAAGTGACAGTCATGGAAGCCATCTGCAATCTAGGAGGATCCAGGGTGTGTTCCCAGAGCACAGCAATGCTGCGACTGTGACTGTAGTGTTATTTGCAATTCCGTTGTATGGAAATGCAATTGAAACACACACAGACACAAACACCCAAATTAACATTTTGATTCTTCTGTGTATGACTTTGTTGCCCACTTGATAGGATTAATTTATCTTGATTAAGTGACATGTATCTGATGTATGTAAATGACTAAATTCCATTTTGGTTTTTGTAAATAGGTCCATCTAATTTTGACTCTCACTTTGTTTTAACTTTTATTTTTCAAAAACACTTTATGGCATGTTAAGTTTATATAAAATTAAGAAAATAATGCTAAGCAAATGTATAAAGTGCTGTTACTTATGGTCATTTTTGTATAAATAGCAGGTTTCAGATCTACAATTAGCAAATGAACAGAGTGTGAATTTAAGTTAAAAATGCAAAGTAGAAAAAGATTTACATTATTGGTGGAGGTGTCTGAAAAGTTATGTTAATCAATTTGGATTTGTTAGAATTGATTAAATTGGGATTTTAAGTGATTTTTACTTTATTAATTTAAATGTATATGTATAGTCTGACAGATATATGATTAATGTTTATGAATATATCATCAATATTTTCTTCCCATGATAGCAGAATATAAACTCCCTCTAAGTCAGAGTTTAAAAATAAGTATTTATCAGACAATGTAGCTCATGTCATGGATCATTGAATCACAAGTAGTGCAGCAGTAAAGATTAGCTGGCTAAGCTGTTATGGACACCAGAAAGTTTGTTTGTGAATTCTAAAACAATGATACATTTCTATTTGGAATCCCATTAAAATTTACGCCTTCTGCCCGGTGGTTCCAAACACCCTACTCAGCCAAACTACAGAACACTGATGCAACCAGATAGAAGACAAATTGCCACATCAGGTAAAGATATAGATCGTATATGATACAACTATATAGAATATCAAAATTTAATTTTCAAAATGGAAAAATCATTATTCAGGTGATTAAAAAATGAAAGTATGCTCAAAGTTTTAACACATCACTTAATGAGGGGACTTCATATATTCACAGAAGGATCAAATCGCTGAGTTAGGTTTTCAAAAGGGTTGATGCTCCACATGCCATTAAGAATCAGAATTGTTTGCTCCAGGGACAGAAGTAATGTCCCTCTCAGACTAAAATCAACAGTTAACAAGTGATTTCACTAGTGGGTGGGGGAGACAGGGAGAGGGTGGTTAAACAGCTATAAGATAAATAAGGTCTCAGGATCTAATGCCAAACATGGCGACTGTAGTCAATAATAAACTTTTGGATACTTAAAATTTGCTGAGTATAACTTAAATGTCTGTGTGTGTGTTGATGAGTGTATTAATTAGATGTAGGAATATTTTCACAATGTATAAATAAAATAACCATAATGTACACTTTCAATATTTTACAATTTATGTCATTAATTATACCTCAAAAAGTGGAAATTTGAAAAACATCCCTAGACATAAAAAAATAAATAAATAAAACTGACTGGTGTGTCTAAGTCTTAGACCTTTAATCAATAGTGAACTAAGAGATTAAATAAATACATTTTTCTATACACTGAAGAGAAGCAAAACCCCCATCTGAAAATGAAAGAATGCACCACCCATCTTTTTGTCTAATTTCCAATTGCCAAACAATTTCTTCTAAGAGAAATGAAAATAGTGAAATTGTGTTGTCTCTCCTGGGAAAAAATGCATAAAATATTCTTGAAAACAAAGGAAGCTACTATAGTTTAGATGGTATGAGAGAAGACAGATGTAGTCAACCAAGATAGATTGACCTTGAGTGTCTCCAAGGAGCTGAGCTTGAAGTAATGTACATAATTCTCAGAGCATCATGTTGCAATTTGAAATCTAAACAAACATGCTTAGCATGTGAGTTTTCCTGTGATGAGACAAGCTAGTCCAGGCAGTGAAATCACTATTAATGGAGGCTGAAAAGATACTCATTTTGGAAGTTGGATCAAATGATTTTCTAATTTCTGGGTAACATCTCACCTTCTGTGACTCTCTGTGCCTCCATTTTGTCTAATAAAGAAAAACAGAATGGTTTTACCTTGCATCTTTTATAAATAATTGAACTATCTCAAATTATTATATCTATAATTGAATTAAAGATTATAATTCTTTGGTTACTTTTCTTTCCTTGTTAAGATTCCATCCATTGCTCTACACAGTGATTTTTGTGTTGGCTTTTACGTGAGTATGTGTGTTAATCATGATTATTTGGTGCCTGGAAAATTGTCCCAAGGCACATGGAATTGTGCTACAAAATGATATTTCAGAAAGAATATGTAGTCTAATTTAAAAAAGTCTGAAAATTAAATCTCATGCAGATAAATATTCTTAAAAGAGTTCAATAGATATACGTATTTAGGGGCTTATAACTTTCTAAAAAGCCCTATGATGGGGTTTTCATGTTTGTTTCAGTATGAAGTTAGGTAAGATTACAATGGGAAGGCCTGAGATTTGTAGGACAATCAACATTAAACAGAGAAAATTACATTTGATTTACAAATCAATAAAATACTAAATGACTAATACAGACCACAGAATATCCCGGTGCCTTAGGCTGCAGATAAGATTATAATTGCCTGATAAAGTATACAATTATACTGATGCAATACATTATATACAATGTATAATTTCACTAACCTGGCATTTAGGCCCCAAAACACTTTTTTTGTATGAATTTCTTAACATTGTAACTTCAGCTTCTTTAATCTTTAATGTATGTGACCTATAATGAGACCATAAATTCATTGTAATTTTTATCCTCTAGAGCATTTAAGACTTTGACTTGCATTAAATAACCAGAAATTCTGAAGAAATAAGGGTTCCTGCATTTTATATTTTAAATTACTTATGCTGTAAAAATTTGTAAGGCTTTTTTTGACCAAACATAGGTCAGCCACATCGAATGCTAATGAAACTCCTGTGAAGACTATTCCCCAGCGACCAATAATCAGGAAACTTACCCTGTCACACATTTCTACTCCCTGTTCTTGGTATCAAAACTTGGCTTCCTCCTGCTTAGATATTTCCTATAGAAGCTGGTAATTTTCACTACATTTAGTCCCATGGAATATTTTCCTGGAGGATTTTTTGTTTGTTTTTAATTTCATTTATTGATTCTTCTTTCTTCACTGAAACAAAATAATTTGGAAGACTTGTCACTGTGTGTAATCCCCTCTGTGATCCAAAACGTTTTCTCCTTGTTGCTTTTAATTAACTAACATGTCAATCAGATTGGCACTGCTTGTGTGTGTGTTTACCCATTATCAGTGTTTGTATAGACATTTAGTTTAATCCGTATCTATATTGCATTTACCCAATTCTCTGATAAGCGGGGGGGTTTGTGTCTATGTGAGGGTAAGAGAGTATTTAGACAAACTATGCTTTCCTCACATAGCCTTTTTTAAAAAACTTTTTAAAATCTTAAGAAGAACAATACTGCCATCTTAAGGCAAAATAAATTTTTAAGAAATACTACAAAATTTTAACACATTTTAGGTTATCATTCTAACCTAATTTGAAGAAATAACCTAATATATCACATATTTGGTAAAGTTTGAATGCTCCCTCAACTTCAACAAAAAAAGAATATCATAATGTACATCAAAGAATCATGTATTTATTTTATCAACTGTATATACTTTGATTTCAGAATCAAAGTATATTGCAAAATTGCAAATGGCATTTTCAAGGTATCTGGATAATTAATACTTAAGGGGATTTTAAGCCATGGAATTTCACTTATGACATTTGAAAATGGACATAGACATTCACATGATGTACAGTATCGAGACTAATATTCTGAAGTCTGCAATAGTAAATGGTAGAGGGATCCAGAGAAGGACGGCAAGGATAGTTAAGAGTAAGACATAAGGGCTTAGGATGCTATTGGTGCCATAAGAGATAGCATGCTATTATCTATCCCTAACATTCTATCTGCTTAGGAGAACAGTGTGTCAAACATCTTGGTGTGATTGATGAAAGATGAGTGTGATTTTGCGGTGCTCCAAAAGGCAGAATGAGAAGCACACAATGGCTAGTCTAGTCAACCCTCAGTTAAATATTAATATTTTTATAGTGTGTCTTGCTGATTAGTATTTCTAGGGAACTTTTTGCTCCTTACTTGAAAGTTGACAGTTTGAGAATATCTGGTGGGAATCACCTCAATGTCTCTCATCTCCTCGGTATCTGATTTTTACTTGCTGTCTCCTAATTTCTAATGATCTCAGAAGACAATGTATACATCTATTTTCTTTTAATATTGTATTTTTTTATTTTTAGAGAGATAGGAAAGGAAGGAGAAAGAGGAGAGAAACATCAATGTGTGGCTGCCTCTCGTGTACCCCCTACTTGGGACCTGGCTAGCAACCCAAGCATATTCCCTAACTGGGAATCGAACCAGCGACCCTTTGGTTCACAGGCCAGCACTCAGTCCACTAAGCCATACCAGCCAGGGCTGTATTCTCTTTTCAAAGTCTGAGCTCAGTATTCCATGTTCTTAGGTCTACTCTTGTTTCCCATGGTTGTTAGGATATAAATACCATAAAGTCCTCAGCCTTTCACACTCAAACATACCTACAAACATATGCCCATTTCTCCCACCACCAGTCTCTATTCCCTACACAATAACAATTACCCTAATTCACATTTCCCATCATGTTAAGCAATGAATGTTTTAAAGAAATATTTAAGGCACCATCACTGCTAGATGACATCATCTGAACTATCAATATCACGGCTTTAAGTAGCTCAGTAAGTTGTATAGCATTTAGTTTTACTGTGTTTATTTCAATAATCTGTAAATATTCCAGGCTATGTGGCATTTATTTCATTGGTCTGTAAATATTCTATGCTTGCTTCATAAGGCACGCTATTCCCTGAATATGTCTTCACCTGTTTCCCTTTTTCCTCTTTCATTTATAACATTTCCTACACCTTGAAAATCTCTTCTTTCTTTACCAGTAGAGATACTAATATTCCCTCATAATTCAGCATAGCTGCAATTTCCTCTGTATAGTTTTCTATGTAGTTAAACCAGTTAAAGTTTTTTTTCTATTTGCATAGTATACTTTGAATCTTCATTACATCATCTCATAATTGATAATAGAGTGCAATACAAGGTTAATTAGTAAAGGTGATGAGTCTTATTCATCATTATACTAAACATCTTTAAATATGGAGCTCTGTACACATTTTTATGGGTAGAATATTGAATTTGTAAAAAACAAAATGAATTGGAACTTAAGTTTTACTTTGTTATTATTGTCTGTGTGGCTCTGGGAAAAATATCACTTAATTTCTCAGTCTTTTGTTTTGTCAAGTAAGGGTCAAAGACAATATTTTTTCTCAATGACAGAATAGTGTTGTTACTAGAAACATGATTGATAGCATATTCGCATTAAACATATATTATGCTGTTAATATTAAAGAACATTGACTAATTTTCTGTCTCGCTCCTTAAATACACTTTGCTATTCCTCATTCTCACATTCAGAATACTTTGTATATCATAGACTCCACCTTGAGCCTTTTTCTTTTTGCCAGATCTTTATCCATCCATGCATGTGTCATCTCTATTCTAAATGACCTTCTTTAAGGCTTCTCATTCCCTTCTACAGGTACTGCTGATAAATTAGTTGTCTTGAAGTATCATCTGTCAATCTCAATTTTCTGTTAAAAAAATCAGTCATAACTTTCAATTACTTATACAATTAATCATGAAAACTTCAGCTTCACAGCCAAAAACTTTAAATGATGAACAACTATTTATAAACAACAAAAACTTCCTAATTTTTAACTTTATTCTGCTACTTTCTCCTGGAAAAAACTTTTCTCTGTACCTCAAATATATTCAAAGCTTAACTAAAATAGAGGGGTTTTTTAAAGTATTTTTTACTGAGAGGAATAAAGGAAAGTGGCGGAGAGACAGAGACAGAGAGAGACAGAGACAGAGACTGATACATGAGAGAAACTTCCATCAGTTTCCCCTTGCATGTGCCCTGACCGGGAATTGAATCCTCAACACTTTGGCATATGTGACAACACTCCAACCAACTGAGCAGCCTGACCAGGGCTAAGATAGATTTTTCTACACACTAATATATCCTTCAGGAAGTAATTTTTCTCTTCTGTAAATTTCTATAATTATTTCTCATCACTGTAAGGTATATATCTATATCTTTATATTATAGCCATTTACATATATGAATTTTCTCTTTCACTAAATATATATTTCCCCAACCCCATCATACCTAGTACTGTGCTTTGTATATGAGAAGTGTCCAATGGCTCCATTTTAAAGAATTAAAAAACAAAGATAGTTTAAAATAAAACAAACCTAAGTTCAATAGATTGTGTTTAGGAACTTCATAATTTGAAGTAAAAGATGAAAATAATTAGTTCATAAGTATATTAAATGTGTTCTGTTTTGAAAGTGAGTTTTCTTTATTCATCTGTTATCTACCCATCTAAAAGAGGGACAATTAGTTGTTTGCAAAAGTGTTTGACTGTTTTCCTCCCCACCACCTCCACCTCATTCCTCTCCTTCTGCTCTTCCTCTTTCTTCTCTTGCATGTCCTTCTTCCCTTTTCTTGTACCTCTTTCTCTCCTTCTTTTGCTCTTGTTCACTGTTGTATATTAGCCCCAAGAACTATGCCAGGCATGTAGTAGATAACAGTGAATATTTGTTGAATGAACTCTTCCCTGAAACTATGAGTTCTTCAGTGCCCCCCAAAATATAAATATTTGAGAATGACATCATGAAATATCTAGTTTCAGAAAATTCTTTGGCAGTAGATTAGACATGGGTAAATCAAGAAGCAGAAAGACATATTAGGTACTATTTCAAAATTGTGGTGGAAAGCAATGAGGACCTAAATAAAAAAATGACTGGGCATGGGAATGGCCATTTTTATAGGTAACAGAAAAGTAGAAACATGATTCTGTGACTGATTACATAAGATCGGATAGCTAAAATGATAAAACCCAGAATATATCTATCAAATCTTCGCCTTGAGCAACCCAGTAGAAGCCAGGGTTAATTCTTAAGATAAGCAAAGAAAGAGAAATCTATTGGATTACTAGATGTTGAATTTAGTTTGGGATATATCTAGGTATAAAACTTTTATAATGAGCAGATGACAGCTAGTGGGGGGTGGAGGTTAGGAGGTAGAAGGAGTGAGCAAAAAGGAAAAAAAGACTCAAGGACATGGACAACAGTGTGGTGGTTGCCAGGGGTGGGTGAAATAAGGGGACTAAATGGTAATGGAAAAAATACAATAAAGATTAAATGAAAAACAGAGAATTTATAATGATCCAGTGACCTTTTTAAGGCAGACTTACATTGGTATGTGGAGTGGCTTCATAAGCCCACCAGAAAGTTTGTGAATCTCTCCCCTGTTAAATAATGGTAATTTGTTAGTTAACAGTCTTCTCATAGGCCAATTGATTCTTCCAGAAACAGTCAATAAAATGAGCGTCATACTTTTTTAGTGATTTCAGAGTTGTCATGCTTATTTCTCTGTAAAGCAGGACTTTTTTTATTGTTGTTCAATTACAATTGTCCCAATTTCCTGCCCCCTCCCAATTGCTCTTCCCTGCCCCACCCACCTTCTCTGATCCTTCACTCAGTCCCCACCCTGTTGTCCATTGCCATGGGTCCTTTATACATGTTCATTGACTAGACCCTGCTTCCCCTACTTTCCTCAGGTATCCCCCTTCCCTCTCCCCTCTGGTTACTATCAATTTGTTCCTTATTTCCATGTCTCTGGTTCTAGTTTGCTCATTTGTTTGTTTTGTTCATTAGGTTACATTTATAGGTGAGATCATATTTTTACAGTATGCAAGATGCTTTCTAAATATCTGCATTTAGTAGGTGGTGTTTGTGGGGGGTTTTGTCTGTGCATATTTTTATACTGCCCGCTTATGGTAGAACAAATTTCTTTGATTTATTAGTACCCACAAAGATGTCTTATATAGAAAACATGGAAGTCTGATACCAAAGCTAAAGGAAATAGTATCTACTAGAAGACTTTGAAGCAGTTGAAACTTCAAAAATTGTTCCTTTATCCCATATGTTAAACAAAGCACAACTCTTTTTCAACTATCCTAGGAAATGAACTAAAGTAACTCACAAGCCTTTTTGGATATATAGGCTTAAAAGATATTCAGAGATAGAAAATATGGATTAATTAACAATGAAAATATTTATCAAGATCTGGGATTCCTTAAGACCATCATGGGAGAGAGAAAATATTTTTAAAGCACCTCATTGAAAGCAATACTCAGTCTCAATGAAGTTTAAATAGCATTATGCTAAGTGAAATAAGCCAGGCGGTGAAAGACAAATGCCATATGATCTCACCTTTAACAGGATCCTAATTAACAGAACAAACAAACAAGCATAATATCACCAAAGACACTGAAATTGAGAACAAGAGAGGAGAGGGATAGGAATATCCAGGGAAAAGGGGAAGGGTTTAGAGCAACAAGTATGAAGGACATATGGACAAAAGCTGGGGGGGGGGGTGGAAATGGGAGGGAGCTGGGGAGGGCTGGGGCGGTGGGCTGGGATGGGAGTAGAAGACAGAAAACTGTATAAGAACAATTAAAATAAAAAAAATTAAAATTAAAAAAGAAATTTAAAAGATTTTCAATCATTGATAAATTTATCAAAAACACTGATTTTTCCATTTATTTATTTTTATCAGCTATAAGCATTTCACTCATTTTTTAAATTTATTTTTATTGTATTTTTTCCATTACCATTTATCCCTCTTAAAACCCCTCTACGCACAATCACCACACTGTTGTCCATGTCCATGAGTCCTTTTTCTTTTTTCCTTAATCCCTCCACCCTCTAATCCTGTTCCCCAGAGATGTTAGCCTGTTCCGTATCTGTAAGTCTGTCTCTATTTTGCTTGTTAATTCAGTTTTTTTGTTTCATTCCACATGAGTCAAATCATATGGTATTTTTCTTTCTCTGAGTGGCTTATTTCACTTAGCATAAGATTCTCCAGGTCCATCCACACTATTACAAAGGGTAAAATTGGATTCTTTTGTATGTCCAAGTAGTATTCTGTTGTGCAAATGTCCCATGGTTGTTTTATCCATTCATCTACTGAAGGACACTTGGGGTGCTTCCAAATCTTGGTAATTATAAATAACACTGCAAGGAACACAGGGATGCTATGTTCTTTCAAATTAGTGTTTTGGGTTTCTTTGGTTAAATTCACAGAAGTGGAATTGCTGAGTCGAAAGGCAGACTCATTTTTAAGTTTTTGAGGCATCTCTGTACTGCTTTCCACAGTGGCTGCACCAGTCTACATTCCCACCAACAATGCACTAAGGTTCCCTTTTCTCCACATCCTCTTCAGCACTTCTTGTTGTTGATTTATTGCTGGTGGTCATTCTGAAAGGTGTGAGGTGATAACTCATTGTGGTTTTAATTTGCATTTCTCTGGTAATTAGTGACATTGAACATCTTTTCATATGCCTATTGACCATCTGTATGTCCTCTTTGGAGAAGTGTCTATTCAGATCCTTTGCCCATTTTTTAAATTGGATTGTTTGTGGTTTTTTGGTGTTTGGCTATATAAGTTCTTTATAAATTTTGGATATTAACCCCTTATCACATGTACCAGTGAATATGTTCTTTCATTCAGTGGATTGTCTCTTTATTTTGTTGATGGTGCGCCATGAAATAAATACATGCCTTTATAGTCAATTAATATTTGACAGAGTAAGCAAACCTTTACAAGGGCTGAAGATGGTTTATTCAATAAATGGTGTTGGGAAAATTGGACAGATACATGCAGAAAAACAAAATTAGACAACCTTATTATGCCACGCACAAGAATAAATTCAAATAGATTAAAGACTTAAATGTTAGCCCTAAAACACATACAAATCCTAGAAGGAAACATAGGCAGTAAAATCTGGGACGTTGCTCATAGCAAAATTTTATCTGATATATCTCCTCAGGCAAGGGTAAAAACAAACAAATGGGACTATATCAAAATAGAAAGACTATGACTTTTAAGAATCAAAAATGTATTTGAGCCTGGAGATTGTATTTGTTAATGTTGTAATCTAGAAAAAAGCTTAAGAGTATCAATTTCATTATTACCAAAATATTACATTTTTATTCTATTATTTTAGGTGAAAGAACTGCTTTTATTTTTGTTGTCACTCTGAGACTTAAAAAATGAGGATATATAAATCCTCATCATTGCCATTATATAATATCCATCCTTTTGTTGAAGACTACTCTCAAATCTTAAAGACTGCAAATTGACATAAATACTTTACTAAACATGCTTGACATAATACTTTACTACTTTACGAAAAGTTAGTGTTAAGTGTTATATTGTAGATATGAAGTGCTTAAGAAAATAATTCATCAAGTTCTAATCAGTAGGTGTTTATAACCAATACTTCAAAGTTAAATAAATCAGATGCACTATGATTCTCTGACAGTTCATACTGAAGTACTGAGAAAGCAAAATCCTTGTATCTCTCAGATTATTAGTAGGACCAAAGGCAGAGATTATCTTAATTCACCAATATTTTCCCAGCACCATCTCATTTACTCTTTAGTGGAAAACATCTCATTTATTGTTTAGTGGAAAACTTCCTGTGTTCTAAGTAAGACATTTAGAGTAGAACTTTTCATGAAGCATGGGTCTTATTTTCTTTGCAATTCTTCAATCTAAGATGTAACAATCATGTTTGTATTCCATTTGTTTATTCCTCAAGCTAGACCTCCAGTGTGTGGAGAAAATTATGCCAATGTAAGTTTCCAAGGGACTGAGTTCATGTTGATGATGATGGTTGTTCCGTCACAGCACCAGGGTGTTAAGAGAAAGGATCTGTGAAAGCCACTGACTTGAGCAGGGGCTTGGAAGATAGTAAAATGTCTGAGTGATTTGCAGAATCCACAAAATGAATGACTTCTAATATATTCCTAGGGTTAAATGCATCCTTGGGGTTTAATGTCAATAGTCAGGCTTGAAAAATAGCAGAAGGAATAAATTAAGCTCAGCACACAATTAATGGTACATCAGCAAAGACCTATGAATATATAATGATTTCTCTTTTCCTTGTTTTAATGGATTTTGTGCCAGTTAAATAACTCCACTGTAACACCACTGCTATAAAAACATTGAGCTTTGAACCAAATATTTTAAATATTATAAGGAAAAAATCACCCATGAGATCTTTTATTTGAAAAAAAAAATTTATTCTGGTATAGTCTTCAAGAAATAAATTAGAGGCTAGTTTTTTTCACTAAATTAAAGATAACAGTTTCTGGACAGTAAATTCTCTCCACAGCCATAATCCATAAAACTCCTCTAGCAGTTTGAGTATTACAAATGGAATTTATAATCATTTTAGCAGCCTCACCTGCAAGATGAAGATCAGTTCCAAGTCATTCAAAATTACATTCTCATGTGGGGAGTAGGAAACAGGAGCATAGAAGCAACATTTTTTTGTCCATTTGATTTTTCTGGAGTCAGAACTAACTATTGAAAAACATTCTTTAAAACATATCATATAAGACACGGTAGTGGAATGTTGGTAACTGTGTCAATTAATGAGAATTTATAGTCAAAATAGCATTGCCATAATTCTCATTATCTTCTTTATTCTAATCCATTGCTTGCCAGTCTGTCTGACGGCCATATCTAGATCTAGATAGGAGTATTTTTAGTGTATTCAGAGTTTCTGAATTCTGAATTCAGCCTGTCTAAAGAGATTTCTTCTCACACATCCCACACTTCTGCTTCTTCCTCTTTACGTATGCATTTGACTACACTGAGGGCACCCCTGTCGGAAACAATCAAGTACAACTTCAGCTCATATGTGACACTCAAATAAACACTTAAAATCTAAGGTAAGTAAATGATTGTTACTTGGGAAATTACTAATTGGTTTGAATCTCAGGTAGGGATTATTAGCAAACATTGAAACTCATGTCGTAGAAGCAAATATTAGGCTTGACTACGTTTGAGGAATCCTATTCAGGGCAGTCTTTATTCAGCTGCATTTCTAGCCACTGGATCTACCTCTTGATCTGTAATATCTTTAAGGCCACTGCATAAATTTCCACAGGTGAGCTAAATATAATGGGGTATTTTTGTTGAGAAGAGTCACTATCTAACTGAATTGTTTATTTTTTTTTTCTTGGGGGAAATGATAAAATTAGTGTCTGTGAAAAGAACATTAAGATATAATACTACAAGTCAGTAGCCCATCTATCTGCATGCAGGTAGCTCACCTCTCCTAGAATGAAATATAAGTGCTTTTCTCTGAAAATAATGATATGGTCTAAGGCCATACCACCCTAAACTCCCCCATCTCATCTGAAAATAATAATGTGCACCAAAACTTCTGCAGGTATAATTAAATGGTAAAGTATTTAATTTCAAAGCGGTACTGTTATCACATTTGTACTACTATAGAAGATACCTTGGTCATCAGGTTACAATAAAAAAACCCTTCAAATTAACACTCTACTCAAAAATTATAAAATAACTCTATTCTAAATTACATACTGTTCCTTAAATTTATTCCTTATGACAAAAATTATTCTTTCAGGCCAAAAATATATGTTCAATTTTTTCTGTAATTAGCTTATTCATCATAACATGGATAGAATGCCTTGATATGAGCTAATTTTAATTCTGTATTTTCATGATAATATTCAAATACTTAGATTAACAAGCTAACATTAATTCCTGGATTTTAGCAAATCATTAAATATAGCCAGGCATTTCACAAATTTGCTATCTCTGATATTAGTAAACTATGGAAACTGATTCTGAGACTACACAATAGTAGTATCCTGACCTTTTTTTTTTAGAGGAATATCTACTAAAGCACAACATAGTATATTTATTTATTATCAATAATAGACATTTAAACAGGATGAATAAAGAGTAATGCACAATTATGCCAATTCAAAACTCAGTACTTTTTATTTGAAGAAAGAATACAATGGGAATTCTAATGTCATTATTTTCTATAATCTTATTAATCCCTTTATAATCCCCCCTAATTTTAAAGTTTTTAAATGAAGAACACCTCTAATTTATAAAGCATTAACTTTATAACACACATTTTAATAAGCAGCAATAGGAAAGAGTAACTTAATGTGGAGGAAACGGGTGGGAGAGAAAGCTGGGGACTCAGCAAGGCACAGGGAGTGAGAGAATGAGAATGCATTTGTATTACCCCCCTCACCCAAATTTCAGGAGGATAGGGTTTTGACTTGGGGGTTAAGAATGAAGTTGGATTTAATTTTATACTTTCGATAAAGTTTTATTTTCAATACTCTACTTTCTCATAATCAATCAACCTTTGAAGTTTTGAACAGAAAATTACTATCAAAATAAAGTCATGCAAATGCACTAACCCATGATAAGTTTCATATAGCCAGTTTCCCAAATTAGATACTTTATATCAAAATGGTAAATTAAATATATACACAAAGAATGATAAAATTATAATAATGAAATCCAATCCTCTATCATTTAGAATGGGAGTGAAATAAAATTTATGCTAGGTAACTAACTGTGTTATCCCTGAGGATAAATTCATACATCACAATGCCATGATATTTATATTGCAATTTTCCCAGACTTTTTGCAATGCAAGGTTTTACATGATACCAATCCATCAAGATTCAATATCATTATGTTATGTCAGCTTAAAGTCCATGAACATGATTCGAAAGCTATGTACTCCCTCTGAGCAGTAGTACAAAACAGAATAATGCCAATAGGGTGAGTATTATTGATTGATACTAGAAAAAGTATATAAGCATTTTTTTATTGGCATACAGAAATCAAAATGAATGAAATTTTGTAGCTGAATTGTATCAAGGCAACAGGTAACTATATTTGGTAAAAATAATACATTTATAAGATCAAACTATAATCTTTAAACAGTCACAAGATATATCTCATACGTACTGCAGCAAGCATGCATGACAAAATCTCTCTTGCCCTGTGACAGTTGAGAGAGACCAATTACAGATCATGGGTCTTTGTGTTACATTTAAGAGGGTATTAAATTTAACAGGAAAGGAACATGTTTTAAAAATAAGAAGATATAAGCAGGATAAGAATAAAATGTTTTATTTTTACACAGTAAGCATATCTTCCCCAAATAAGCCAATTATCTAGTTTTAATGACTATGGAAGTAGAACTAATGACCAGATTCAAGAAAAATTGTGCGCACTGACTGGTGCGGCTCAGTGGATTGAGCACAGGCCTGCGAACCAAAGGGGTGCTGGTTTGGCTCCCAGACAGGGCACATGACTCGACTGCAGGGGGCCGGAGGGTGTGTGAGAGGCAACCACACATTGATGTTTCTCTCTTCATTCCCCTTGCCCTCTATCTAAAAATAAATAAATGAAATCTTTAAAAAAATGTTAAATGTTAGCATTATTTTTTAACTTTGCAAGTACTGTCCCCATGCTAATTTAAATAATTACTTCCCACCTAGTTCATACTTTCTTTCTTAAAACATAAATGCTGTCCTCACAATATTACAGTTTTTCCTTATTGTTTTATAAGAAGAAATGGTTAGTTGAACACTTGACTTTTTCTTCTTATTATTATTATGTTATTATTAATTAATATATGTTTCTTTAAAAAGCCACCTACAAAAACACGTTTTGGAGATTAGTGTTACTAGATGATTTTTTCTATTAATAAATCAATGAAATATTAAAACTAAACAAGAAAAACCCCAAAAGTAGAGTCTATGTGGCAAAGCATGACAAAGATTCATTAGTACCGTCAAGTTTATGTAACGTATTATTTTCATTTGGAAAATAAATAGTATATAGATTACAAGTAATAACTTAAGAAATATAAAAATATTTCAAATGTTTTCAAACCTTCAGTTACTCAAAACTAAGCTCACTGGAACTATCCTTTTTATGTTGCAAGCATATTATTCAATAGAGGTAAAAATTCACATAAAAAAGGAAAAAATTGTTAGGAACCAATTTCCTAACAAACAACAAATCGATTTTGGTCTCTCAAAATGAGTTATTTAATTGATGGATGTTTGCTATCCTAACATATATCTATGAGTATGGAGAACAATAATGTGTATCTATGAATAAATGGCTGTTCTTACTGAAACTCCTTAGAAAATTAACCAAGAATGATTGAGAACAGTTATTATAACAAAGACTAGAGTTACAAAATTTGACCACTTACTAGGAGTGCAGTTTGGTAAAATATTAAGCCTTTCAATCTCTTAATGCCCTTACCAGTGAACTTGGATAATAATATAAACATATGAAAATTGTTAGAAAATATAATTAGACAGTATGGAAATCTGTTATGTTTCTACAGTGCCTGTCAATAGGTAAATAAAATGTAGATTATTTACTATTATCATTATTATTATTTTTACAGTTCTAATACTTCTAATTTTTGTCATAGGAAAATCTCTGTCCAAGAAGGTTATTTTTTAATTTTTAAGTAAATAGATTTTTTATTTAAAAAGACATTTATATGGTAAAGAAAAGAGATATTCAATTGCATTCAAAACTCATTGTCACTTTAGAACAAAAATAAAAACACCTAAGGAATGATCTTATTAATATTTCTGATTATAATAGAATTTTATGAGATTGTTCTATTTTAGATACTGAGAAATTAAAAATCATTGGAAAGGTCAGTAAGTAGTTTAAGCTTATTTTCTATTTATTAATTTATATAGAATACAAATTACTCCTTCAAAATCATCAAAATCTAACATGCACATGTTTTAAGCAATGTTGAGAATTTGGGCAACTTATTTGACATATTTTCCTTATCAGCAAGTAGAGATCACGTTAGTTCCTATGCCCCAGGATTATTTTGACAATGACATAAGACATGGATAAAACAGTGGCACATTGTTGAGCTTAGCATGAAAATTCAATAAATTGCTACGCTTGTTATTACTCAATGACAATACTTCTATTTAACTTTTAATTTCATACTCACTTTTTCCTTCATGAAGGGAATGGTTTAACATTTTCACAGAATCTTTCAACCTTTACTCATAACAATCAATCTCACGAATTCAGGTGGCTAAGTTCCATCTGAATGAGCTTACTTCTACTGAGGTTTGAAAAGTGTATGTTAACCGTAAGTATTATCAGAAAGAGTAACACTATTTGACAAATGACCTAATCACTCCATTCTAGATCAACCCATTTTTCTTCTTATAATAAAATGTCTCTTCCAAGAGTGCATATGGATTTTAACTTCCCTGAATTTCTGTGTTTTTTTTTCCTACTTTATAATAAAGCTTTGTCCTGAAAACCTAAAATGTTCCACAAGGTAAATGCTCACCCTATTTTGCTGCATACCATACAAAAGTCACTTTCAAGGCTCACAGCATAGTTGCTCTGGCTCCTTTGTGACAATCGTCAGTTTTTAAAAATGCACGAACCTTCCTTCTCATTGAAAGGAAATGTGGGCATTCAACACCACAGGTCAGTCGACACTGGGAGTCTATTCAAAAACAATCGTATTTTGCCTGGCATCTGTCACTGTGCCAACATCGGAGGAAAGCTTGCTGCACTACAACTTAAAATTCCCAACATTTTTATTAAAGTAATCATCTTAGATTTTTACGAAGGTGTGACTCTGTTTAATTTTATCATAAGGTTATAAAAATAAACTATAACTATGCTGTACTGAGTAATTACTTCTAATAACATATCCTTACATTTGCTCGTGATTCTCTTTCATTAGCCTATTCCATACTCTCTGTAAACTTGAAATTTTCCTCCTTTGGTATGCCATTCTCGCATGCTCAGCTTGAATTCTGAATCTTTCTTTTTTTTATTTGTTATAACTCCAGTATTACCCTGAAGAAGCTAATAGCTGGCATCATGCAGTTACATCACAGGTAATTTTTAATTGTACATGTTTGAAAATATTCTGATGTAAAATATTAAGAAAATCTTATTTGACAGAATTTTAAATAATGCAAATTTCTTCAAAATGTTTTAAATTATTATGCACACATTCAAAGCAATGAACTAAACAGCTTCTAAACTGCATTTAAACTATTGGCAATGTCAGTCCACTTTAGCTATTAAAATCAGCAGTGAAGTGTGAACCAAGCTGTTATTTAACATGGTGTTAATAGTTTAACATGCATTACAATCATAATTTAAACTAATATAATATGGTGTGGAGTTGACTTCCAATTTTTTTAATAAGTGGGAGTGTTAGTGTTAGTACTTCAAAATAGACCATGTAATTAATTCTATTAAAAAAGCCTTTTAAAATTCCATGCCATGCTGCTAAGTAAATTAGGAAGAAGAATTCTGAAGTGTTTTGGTGGAAAACTGAGAAATAAAAAGTAACATGAACATGCTTACAAAATTAAGCTTGCAAATATCATGCAGATGGGCAAAAAAAATAAATGATATTTGTCATTCAGTTCTATAGAGGCTGCTATAATATGTCATTAAGCCAATGTATGGTGTGTACTGAGGCCCGGATATATCTGATAACTTAAAGGAAGGTCACAATGAAATGAAACATTCTACATCAGGTGTTTATTGTGTTTTGAAATTGTTTGGAAAGGCACAATCATGACACAGTCCATGGTGAACTCATCCTCCCTAGCTTATATTTATCCTTATAGGAATATTAGTCCTGAATTGCAATGCAAAATTTTTAGGGTATCTCCAACATACTTGCTTATGAATGTGTCTACTCTTGCTAGAAGGAAATCCATGAATATTTTATTTCATCAACACTAAGGAAAGCACTCTCAAATAGTAAGTATTCAAAAATAAATGAGTGAATGAATAAATGACATTTGTAAATTTCTGCCTTGTTAAGTAGCAAGAGGCTTAACAATAATTAAACTTATTTACTTAATAACTTTAATTCTTACTTCTGTAACAGAATAAATAACTGAAACATAAAAACATAATGATGACAATATTATAATACTGAACTATGTACCAAGAAGTGCTTAAGAATCATAAAAGACAGAAAACTGTACAAGAACAACAATTAAAATAAAATTTAAAAAAATAAAAAAAGAATCGTATATGGTTAAATAAATTACTGTTTCATGTGATGAAATCTCATGTTTATCCTAAAGGTGATAACTATGAGAAAATTGCAAGTAATACAAAAGTTATTTGACATTAAATGAAAATATCAAGAAATACAATTTGTATTGAAGCCTGATTATGTAATTACTATACCTTTTTAAAAATAGGTGTAATATTACTCAAATGGTTTAAGATACTGAATTTGTTCCATGTTGGAAATTCAACACTGTAACAGTTTGGGTTTTTTTTGTTTGTTTGCTTTTGATGTTGCCAGTTTTTCTTGTATGCTAAGTTATGTTTTGATCTAAAGCTTCACTAAGTTTTATGTTCACTGGGACAAGAGATCAAAGCAACAGCAGTTAATGGGGATGAAAATTAGCACATACTGCCTGGGATGGAAAACTGGAAATGACCATTTCAAAAATAGATAGTTTTGAAGTTATTATAGGATAAAAAAATGGTCTTAATGAACTCTATTTAGTCTGTATAAGGAAATAGTAATTATAGTTGTGATTAAAAAAATCCTAGTCTAATGGTTTATGATCCATTTCTACTTAGAGGTTTTAATATCTACAGTCATTGCTATTAGAAGTTTTAAAAATAATTAGCTACATAGTTCTCTAAGGTCCTGAAAAACAGTGTACCACAATAAACTATTGAGGGAAGCTTAACTAAAATTAAAACAAAATTCTAAAATCCAGATCACATATTCATAAAATCAATAAATGACGTAGTCATAATAATTTGTATCTCACAAGTAAAGGAGCAGAACTGTTCAGAATCCAACTCCCTTGGCCTGTTCTGCTATATTTATTTTTCTGACATATCAATATAGACTAAATAAACTATTTGTATGGTCTTTTATTTCTGTAAAATATTGTTTTCATTTCTATTGTATGTAAAACCTTACCCGGATGCTGAAACAAGTAAAGGTAGAGTAGGATTTTTATAGTGTTTAGGTTTTCTTAGCAATGTTTAAAAAAAAAAAAAAAGCCATTTTTTTGGCATAGTAAACCTGAGTACGATTCCTAGTGCTGACTTTTACTTGCTACACATCCCAAGGCAGTACGTGAGCTATAGTATCCTTCCCTAAGAACTAGGATAGCAACTCAGCCCTTGTAGAGTGATTGTGAAGATTACAGTTATAAAATGGTTCAAATATTGAGCATAGTGTCTGACATATAGTAGCTTAATAAATGCTAGTTGATAGTTTGGTTGCATTTTTGTAATGATAAGCAGAAATAATTTTATATAAAAAGATGAAACTGCCAAAGCAGAAATCTATTATGTGATAATTAAAGTAGATAGTTTCTTGGGTCGGGCTATGTCATCTGATTGGCTTTACAGAATCTGTGTAGCAGGGTGCCACAACTTACTGGCGTGACTTTGCTGGGGAATATACAGAATATGTGAAATTCTGCAACTTGGGCAGCTCAAAAGGCCTCAACCAAGATACGGATGGGTGACTCTGACTAGAGCAATCATGCTCTTATTAATATTATCCTTTCCTGAGCATGCCATAATTTAAAATATGTTGTATGGTCTGGCAGAAGTGACATAGTGGCAGAAATTTGGTGCTAACATGTTAAACTTTAACAGGGGTGTCAAATGCTTTTTCATCGGGGGGCCACATCAGCCTAGTGGTTGCCTTCAAAGGACTTAAATAATTTTAGGACTATATAAATGTAACTACTCCTTAACTGTTAAGGAGGTGAAATTATATTAGGCCCATTGAAGGCAACCTGCAACCTGGTGTGGCCCCTGGTGAAAATGAGTTTGACACCCCTGTGTTAAGGGGTTTGTGTTAAAGCAATGGAATTGTATGAATGCTTTATAGAAAGGTGACCATGACATTATGAAGAGGAATTTCTTCAGTGGTATTATGTACAGGAATTTTGTACAGCACTGTTTACATGAGAGCAGGGCATGATTGTGGTATGAGGACTTTTAGGTGGAATAAGATACTTTAAATTCCATCCATATCACAGAACAGGCAGCAGAACAATCTTCTGGCCCTCAAGACTGAAGGGCATTTATTTTCCATTTTGCTAGGTTCTCTATAATTTCTATTAAAAATAATGTATATGCATATAAAATATTTTATAAAATTGTATACATAACATTGAATATTTTACCACAATATGAAAGTATTGAATTTTTATTCATTGTTACATTAATAATGATAATAATTATATTATCATTAATAAATAAAGATATAAATCCATAAATATTGCTTAGATCTATTTCTTTATGATCTTATATTATACATCTATTTAAAATTCAAATTGAGTCTCATAAGTATAGCTATTACAATAATAGTAATTGTAAATGGTTCATGGTGTATTTTCTAAATTTTTTCTACTGGATGTGCCTAAGGAATAATATGAAATCAATTTGTCTTATTTTACATTCTAGCTTTAAAAATTTTTTGGACTAATAATTGGGGGGGTAAATCAATAAACCAGGTATCCACTATACAATGTCTCATCTTCGAATCCTACAGCTAAAGCAATGTTGGATATTCGTTGTAAAAATATATTTTTCTAGGTTAAAATTTTTTATTCTATTTTATTATTTTTCACATTTTTATTTTTTATTATTTTATTTTTAACATTTTTTATTGTTCAAGTACAGTTTTCTGCCTTTTCCTCCCACCTGTCCCCACCACCCTACCCTTTCTCACCTCCCACCCTTGATCCTAGCCCCCTTGGCTTTGTCTATGAGTCCTTTATACATATTCCTGACAAAGTTTATTAAATTATATTTTATTTATTATGTTATTACAGTGGTCCCAATTTTTTCCACCCAGCACCACCCACTCCCTCAGACTATCTCCACACCATTGTTCATATCCATGGGTCATGCATATAAGTTATTTGGCTACTCCATTTGCTATACTATACTTTACATCTCTGTGGCTGTTCTGTAACTACCAATTTGTATTACTTAATCCCCTTACCTCTTCACCCATTCCCCCAACCCATCTCCCATCAGGCTACCTTTGTTCCTTTAACGTTTTATATAATACTGGTTTGGTGATCATGAACTCCTTTAGTTTTTTTCTTGTCTGGGAAGCTATGTTCCCTGCATTCTAAATAATAGCTTTGCTGGGTAGAGCAATCTTGACTGTAAGATCTCTGATTTCCATGAGTGAATATTTCTTGCCAATCCCTTCTAGCCTGCAAAGTTTCTTTTGAGAAATCAGCTGACAGTCTTATGAGAACTCCCCTATAGGTAACCAACTGCTTTTCTCTTGCTGCTTTTAAGATTCTCTTTTTATCATTAACCTTTGGCATTTTAATTATGATGTGTCTTGGAGTGAGTCTATTTGAATCCATCTTGTCGGGGTCTCTTTGTGCTTCCTGGATTTGCATGTCTATTTTCTTTACCAAATTAGGGAAGTTTTATTATTTTTTCAAATAGCTTTCTATTTTTTTGTTGTTGTTGTTTTTTCTCCTCTCCTACTGGCACCTCAATGATGAGAATGTTGGAATGCTTGAAGTTATTTCAGCAGGTCCTTACACTATCCTCATTGTCTTTTATTCTTTTTTCTTCTTGTTGTTCTAATTGGTTGTCATTTGCTTCTTTATGTTCCAAATCATTGATTTGATTCCAGCTTCATTCATTCTATTCTTGTTTCCCTGTAATTATTCTTCAATTAGTGAATCCTTCATTTCCAACTGGATCTTTTTTATGCTGTTGAGGTCCTCACTAAGTTCCTTGAGCATCTTTATAACCAGTGTTTTGAACTCTGCATCTGATAAATTGCTTTTCTCCATTTTGTTTAGTTATTTTATAGAATTTTGATCTGTTCTTTAATTTGGGCCATATTTCTTTGTCTCCTGATTTTTTGGCAGCCTCCCCGTGTTTATTCTATGTATTAAGTAGAGGTTGTATGGCTCCCTGTTTTGGTAGCATGTCCTAATGTAGTAGGTGTCCTATGTTCCAACCCAGTCCAGTATTCCAATACTAGGAATACAAGTCTTCATAACTTCTGACTGCAAAACCAATAGGGAATAAGTTGGTAGAAGAAAATTCTGGACTCCCAAGCAGTTCCTGTTAAAGAACCCAGACATGGGTTTACTCAGACTTAATCCCTCTGAACTCCAGCACCAGGGTAGCAGTTTGAAAGGCACCAGTGGCATATGGGGAGGAACTGGAGTACCTGCTATCAAGGCAAGAGCTGTCAGATAGTTTCTCCCAGACAAACAGGTGGGAGAGGCCATTGTCCCTCTTATGAACCCTCCCTCCACAGAGCAACTGAGCCATATCTGAGACTCCATCAACTAGCTAAAGCTGTTTGCCTCTCCCTGGATATCTCCTGACCCTCAGTCCCACCCAAACTACAGGCCCACCCAAACTGTTAGCAATAGCTTTTCCATATAAATGGCTAGCCTTGACACGTTTCACAACTGCCTTAATTGTCTGAAATAAGCAATAGCTAGCTTCAGCAAGTCCCCAGCACCTATACCTCTTGCTAAGTGGCCCCAGGCCCAGCACTAGCAGCAGTCACCCTAGGATTCACATCTTGGCCTTGCCTGGGAATCTCCAAGCCCAAACCAAGTATCAGCCATCTCAGATTGCTTCATACCTCATGGAGGGTGGCCCTGGGCAGAACAAAGGTGGGGGCTAATCTTAGCCTGCACCACCCAGGAAACCCCAGAGCTGACATGTCTAGTGGACAGCTATAGACCATGATAGAGTACCACCACCCTGCACCTGTAACCCTGATCCTCTACAGAAGGTGGATGTTGGTGGTCAGTGGTCACAGCCAGTCCTTTCAGCTGACTGGCCTGGGTAAATCCTGCCAGGAACCTGCCAATAGCAATCAATGTTCAACTACAGGAGAGGGTGTACTCTGCCCACATGAAGGGTGCACCTCTAATACACAGCTTCAGTGATGGGGAGGCTGTGTCTACATTAGAGTTTAAATGTATCACCATTATATAATCATCATATTCACCTTTGCATTGGGTCAGAACATTGTCTTCTTCTTTTTCTTTCTTTCCTAGTTATCCCCCATTATATTTATTTTTGTCCTATATTTTTTGACAATTTCTTAACTTGATCTTTTCAGCAATTTCTGGATCTTATTCTGACTTGGACCATGAGACTTTCTTTAGACAATAATAATGAAAAATCCTTGAGGAGATTTTATTTTCATGCAATGTTTTTATCTGAATCATTTGAGATGTAACTTCTTAGTAAATATCAACGCTCCCACAAGGCATTGAATCTCTATCAAATTTCTCATTCGCCTTGGCTTCTGTTTTATAAAATACCCTTCCCTTCTATTAATATTTTCTTATTACTGCTTACTCTCAAACAGTGCTTAACTTCAAAGAGCATTAATAAATATTCATACACCAAGAAGTATTTGTCACTTTAAGTATTTTATAATGTGCCCAAATTTGTTTGGCAAATTCTGGAAATTATATATTATGATACCCAAAAAGACCACCGTGTGTGTGTGTGTGAACTCATTATATATACATATATATGTGTGTCTATATATGCAATGAGTTTATTATCAATGTTGAAATTTGCATGCTGTAAGTAAATGGTCTTTCCCCATAAGTACCTTAGCAAAAGATTTTTGGCAAGAAATATTGTTCTGCATGGTACTGCCAAATAAAACTACTTCGTATGGGCAACTACGAAGTGACTGTTAATAGTTTTCTACTAGATCTTTTCAGATACATATGTGTCACAAACTATATGTAATTTCAGGACCCTGCCAAAGCCAAAATCCTTTACTTAGAGGACATTTAAGGATCAACAATTTAAATAGATTTTCTAAAACTCGAATGTCTAAATCTTGAGATGATCACGCAAATTTATTTCTTCATACTTCTATGAAACGTCCACATAAATTTGAATTATTGTAAATATTCTAAGAATAACATATTAGGTTGCTGTACTCAAGCTCTAGCTAAAAAGGAATGAAAGCTTTTAATATAGATTTTACTCTAGGCCAGATCAGAAACTAAGTTTTCATCATCTTTTCATTGGATCCTAAGTATTAGGGTGAAAAAGTGGATGAGTGCCCACAGAATTGTCAACTGCATTCTGTTTGACTACATTTGGCCCATTTTACTGGACAAATGTGTACTAAATGTCAAATGTTATAGAACACTGAACTCAGATGATTTTTTAATTATCAGGCACAGGGCATTTGAAGAAAAAAAACAAGAAAATTAATTCTGGGTTTTATGGAATTTTCTCTTTATCTCTTACTAGTAGCTCAGATTAACTGATGCACAGTTGGTGTTGCTGATGATTGGCACAAACAAATGATCCCACTGACCTCTGCTGTGAATTGCTCTTGCCTGAGCTCAGAGCAATAGGGCTTAGGTATACATGTGTGCATGCTCACCCACCAGAGACTTTAAGTACATATTAAATCCAGAGAATTTTAAGTACATATTAAATCTCCCCTTTGATTATTGCATTGTTAAAATAATTAGTGATTCTAAAAAGCACTTATTTGCACAGGTGGTTGTGGTGATTCAAAAATACAGTGTGTGCAATGTAGTTGCCTATCTGCCATATAGTAAGTACGCTATAAGTTAGCTCTTTTATATTTCTATATTATGTATACCATAAGATTGAATTGTCCACATGCTTCTTTCCTCATTTTGATTGGTGATATATATAATACCTATCTTCTTTCTCCTCTTAAAGCCTAAACTGTACACTGCCATTTCCTTATAAGCCATCTTCTTTTAGAAGAATTTCAATTTTTTGTTCAGGAATCCATATAGTTTCTACAGGCTCTGGTGAAAGAAAACTCCAGTCCTCACTTTGAGGTGGCTAACAGGTTGAAAATTACTCTCTCTGGCTCAGATTCAGAAAGGTAGTGTGTAAGAAAATAGGATATCTTTACTTTCATCTCAGATTTGATGTGGCTTCATACCCTGATCTGTCTCACATAAACTATGGACTAAAATTATTTGTCTCTCTAAGAAAAATAAAGTAAATAAAGAAAACATGAGTAATAACAAAAATGGAAGTAGTACAAAAGTAAGTAACAAAAACACCAATGTTCTTTTTCAGGTTCATCCTCTATTCCAGTCACAATTATAACTGATTACAAATCTATATTATCATGTATACTCATGTTAATCATTTTGAATTTCATAATAAATAGAAATCTAGTTCAAAGTTAGAAAATAATGTTGCCCCTGATATTTGTCTTATATAGTGAATGATCAAGCAAGCAGAAATGTCAGAATTAATTATTTAAGTTAAATATGGGTTATCAATGTTGCATAAAACCATAGAAGTATAAAATTTTGGTATACACACCACAATCAACCAAAATAAGCTTGTGAGTGTATATGGGAATCAAACCAAACCAAGGCATTGTAGACATTAATAAATAATTACTGTATTTTTCGGACTATAACATGCACTTTCCCCCCACCCAAATTTGGGAGGAATAATGGTTGTTAATGCTGCTATTGAGTTCTGTTTACATTTACATTGGTGAAATATGTTATTTATGTTATTAAATATTTTATCACACTTTTTGCTTCAAATTTTTTCCCCTATTTTCCTCCTCTAAAACCTAGGTGCATCTTATGGTCCAAAAATATGGTACATGAATTTACTCTCCCACTTTCTTGAGAAATGCAATTCCTATAATTTGAATGTAAATTGAACAAATAATGAAATTGAGAAAATAATACTCAAATGAGCAAATTTTTGCTTTTGTTTTTTTTTGAGAAAGATCATTTTACATTGTAACTGGTGAAAAGAAATAATCTACATGAATAGCCCACATGTGCATATGTGTGCATACTTGAATTGGGTTTTGCTATTCTTGCATATTTAAGGTTTGTTATACATTAAAATATAAACTATAACTTTATAAAGATCAAAGTTGAATTTGATTGATGTATATTTTCCTGAATATACAAATCATTAATGGTGATATCACCACTAAACATCACTGAAAAAGACAAAGATAGAAACACAATATCGTTTGCCACCTTTCGGTCCAGCCGTGTGTTATGTACATCAAAGACTCCTCTACCTGGATTGCATGTTTAGACCGTCAGACATTGTGTAAAGTATTTTCTTTATACCCATTACATAGATCAGAAATCTATGAAATAGTTACTACTTTTTAATCTCCTTAATACACATGAGAGAATAAAAAGGGGGCTTGAAAAGTCTCCTTTTTTGGTAGTTTCACTGAAGTCACTTAACTAATGAGTAAGTTTAAAAGAGATAAAGCACCCCCCACTGATTTTTAACCCAGAGGTCATTATAGTATCTAAAATTATTCATATTTTTATGTGTTATTGTTACCGAGGAAACAGAAAAGGTCCATTATTGTCCGCCGCCTTATGGAAAGATGTCTCTCAAAGCCAGAGATTTGTGAAAAGGAAAGGAAATGTTTATTTAATGCAATACAGAGTTAAAGTAGCAACTTAACTTCATTAAAATATCAAAGTCCTTCAGGATACCCACAGATGCCCACAGTGCTTCCTATCTCCCTCTGCCCTAAGTCAGGGTACCGTAATTGCAAGGAAGAGAAGCACACATCCGGGATCCAGGCTCTTGACACCTTCAGCTGTGTCGTCGTCCAGGCAGGATCTCTAATTAATTCAAAGCCATGTGGCACCTTCTCATGGCCCACTGGCAAGAGTTCTTTCACCCTCCTTCCAGGCAGTCTCTCTTGTTCCCAGGCCACGCAGCCAAAGGGAGCACCCCAAAGCCGTGTGGTTCTTCTTCTACCAAAGCTGTGGGGAAGGGGTCCCCACTCTGGAAAAGCCACGTGGCTCTCCTTCTTCACCAAAGCTGCAGGGGTCTGCACTCTGGTGAAACCGCATAGATCTCTCCCGTGAAACCTATCTCCCCCCAAATGGCTGCCACGCCTGGGTTTAAATCCCCACGCCAAATCCTCCTCTGCAGCCCTATTTCCGACTCCTCCTACAATCGGTTACACCTGCCAGCATTCCTGTATGTTCCAAGTATTTTGGGGATGCCATCATGAGTCTGGGCAGGTGTGTCCCATTTACTGGAGCCAATCTTCTCCAAGCTCCCACACAGGTGCTTTAACTTAGGGTCCCTCCCCCAGTCACGTCCTTGGGGAAGTCCTTTCCATCTCCCTGGCTCAGAGCATCGCCACAGCTGTTTAACATATCTATAAAACCAGCTAAAGGTTATAGATATGTTAAATGACCATTCTGGAGGTTATCTGCAAAACTGTTGCTATGCAAAACAACTCAATTGCCCTGCTCCATGTGTCCCTTCCCCCAACTCATACCTGTGGGGGAGGGGTGAGGACATCTTATATGTCCCTCTAATATTTCCTGGACTCCGTGAGTTCTGGGCCCCATTCTAACTCCATTTTGGGGCCCCCCTCTTGGCTGAACCCTGTTACATTATGAAAATAAAAAATCAAGTTAGGTACAAAAGCTTTCTTGAAGTAAATATTCAAAAACACTTATTTCTTGGAAGTCTAGCCAAACTTTTCTAAATTTCTTTACAACCATGTTAACTTTTAGGAAGAGCCCTTACTATTATGCTTATTTTTATAAGCACTTAATGACTATAAATCTGTTGAATGAAAAGCAAAGATAACCTAGATAAGCAAAATAAAATTACTTCAGTAGCTTCCAACTGCACATCAAATTTTAGTAGTTTAGAATGTTAAGGCTATACTTTCTGGGATTATTTCTATAGTTCATTAATAGAATATTAAAGTTTTTAGTAGTTTAGGTCATTAAAGACTTGACTAGCTTTCCATCTTAAGCCATTATTTTCCACTAGATATATGTAGATTTATTATATTCACTTCATTTGGAAATTTACATCATCACATTTCTAAAATACATGTATTTTTTTTCTTTCTGAAATAAATTGAGTTTTAGAAAATATTCACTGTGAAAATATAGGAATTTTACTTTTAATGTTTTTATAATTACATTTTTAAAAATTGGGAAGCAGCTTTATATTTCACAAGAAGAGCAAATTTCAAGATATTGTAACTAGATTAGTAAATATTCCTATAGGTATCTGAAGAAATGGAGTATAGAAAAAAGGGCAGCAAAAATTGAAAAGTAAGTCTAAAAATTATGGTGGTATAATAAAAATTCAGTAACACCTTCATCATCTTAAGCATTCATTTATTTCACAAATATGTAGTGAATTCATACTATTTGCTCATTACTAACTTAGTTGGGGTAAAAGATAAGGTCAAGATGTTTCTTGAGCTCAAGTGCCTCATAATTAAGTAGGAAAAGCAAATAACAACAATAATAACGAGAAAAACAATTATTTTGAAACCACAGTGTTTAGTTAAATACTAAGAAAATGGCCAAAATAAATACATAAAAAAGAAAGAATCATTAACTCCAAGTGCGGCTGTCTGTGGATGTAGGTTGTATGTGAGTTGTGGGTGGGATGAAGGAAAGCAAGGGGATTGTACTAGCATTTCCCAGAATACAGATGCCCATCTTATTTTGTGATGCTGATGAAAGGGTTTCCAACATTGAACAAATAACCTGAGTACAGTTGTAGGCTTGAAAAAGTATAGTGAAGCACTTACAAATAATTACATAAAGAGGAAAAGGTTGACACAATAGTTTAAGAAAGAGAAAACAAAGTACAATCAATATGTATAAAGCAAGTGAGGGTGATAATGTTTATAAATAGGTTGATACATAGGAGTGATGTTAAACATTTATTTATTAACACTATTTACAAACTAAAATATTATCAACTTGTATCACCTGAAAATGATTGTTTCTCCTAGGAAATCTACAGTCAGGTCGCATTATTTTTGCAGTTCCCAGGGTTCTTTCCTTAGACACACTATATAATATATAAATGATAAAGCTACAAAAAAGTTTAGCAATAGAAAATACATGTTAGTATAATTTTCAAGGAATTTTGTTGGTGATAAACAACTATCATATCAAAAATGTTATTTCACACATTCACACATTTTTTTGCTGAAAATAATTTTAAATACTATTTAAATAAAAATTGAAGTGATTACTTTTCACCTTGCAGAAAAAAAATTCATTAAAATGTAAAAAATAAATAAAACAAAAAACAGAAGGTTAAAATGTAGTCTAACATCCATTACATTTTTAAGGGGAAAAAGAACATATATTTTTTTCCTAAACCTGTCCCCCATACCGATTTTATTTGTACAGTGACAGTTAAACTGCACCTTTCATAGCCTTCCTTCAAATAAGTTTCCTTTTTTCCCCTCTCTCACACCGCCTATTGGTAAATAAGCACGGACTCTGCAGTGGCTTAATGAGATAGTTAGGCTCTGTTTCACCGGGCGCCACAGCCCCTCGAATGCTCCTGTCACCAGGGTGCGCTATTAGAGATTCTGTCAGAAAGGATTAAGTATTGCATTGCTTTTCCAAAAATATATTCTGCTTGCACGGAGGAGTAAATGGAAGCTGATTCATGAAGTTAAGAAATGGGTCCCCGCATGCATGCTGCTCTTCATGATATTTCGGATGTTTTTGGTATTGCTAATTCAAATGAAATGTACTTACATCTTTCCTTTTCCAAAGAATCACATTGCTATTATTATAGAATCTTTCCACTTGTTCACCATTGTTATTATTTGATTGTATCCACTTCAGTGCATTTTATTTACATCTATCTAATCATATTAGAAAATGAGAATGGTGAAGCATACATAAATGCTGAAAATAAAACATGAAACTTTTACAATAGACTGCCTTTACAGCATGTTTAACAAAACCCAAAACAACAAAAGAAATATAATATAGTTTCTAATTAATAGTAAAACCTCTTATACAAATAATTACATCATGCATCAGACTGTTAATGTTTTAAAAGTAAAAACCCTCATATAAAAATAATTTTAACTTCTTCCCAGGAAGTAATTTTCCTTTACAAATTACTGTTCCAAATACTGCAAAACTGTGTATTGCACTTGGAGAAAAATTACCTTTATCCTTCCTTTCAATTATTTAATATATTGTTCAAAAGCAAACTTTATTTAAAGGTTTTCAGTAAGAAGTTATCTACTGCTACTGCCCTCTGAATTTAAGTACTAATGGTCTAAAACAACACATTTTATGCACTTCATATATTGCCTATAATAAGGTTTTAACTCTAGAAGCCATTTTTGTACTGCTAATTAATATGTACCCAAAGGGTATATTTTTGAACTATTTATATTGCTTTATACTGTGTCTACATTTTTGTAGATGTTTAAACTACTAAGGGAAAAAAGGACTCTTTCAAATTTGTGTCTTCTAATAAAGTCTTGGCCTTAAGAAATTAATTATAAATGACCCATGGACATGGGCAACAGGTTGGGGGTTTACCGTGGGGACTGAGCGGGAGAGGGGAGAGCAACAGGGGAAAATTGGAACAACTGTAATCAAACAACACTTAAAAAAAGAAAAAAGAAGCAAGAAAGCTTTTATAATGTGATAAACAGAATAAAATCAGCCATAAGTTAGCAAGAATTTAATTCTGGTTTTCTAAAATAAAATTTCCCGATATGCCCAATGCAGGAAGTTGTCACTGACAGCAAAAACAATTACAGGAAAATTGCAATGACTTCTCTTTTTTTTTATCAAGAAAAATATTCCACTGTCACAAAAAGGCCTTAAACCAGCAATCTGCAATAAAACTGTTGCAATAACAAAAAATAATATGGACTAAATAAATAACTTCAAGATAAAGTGAAAAACATTACACATCAATTTAAAATTATAGTGATGAACCCACAAATTAGAACAGTATGTCACATAGATAAGTGCATAACTTTGGAACCTGTCCTGTTTTTCTGATAATGGGCCTTTTTTTTTTTTTTTTTTTGGTCTCCAAAGAATCTGGTTTCTATGGGAGCTTTGAACTAGTGACTCTTATCTATAGAAGCAGCAGCTCTATCTTTTGTGTATGTTTCTAATGCAATTTCACACTGGGCTCCTTTTCTAGCATCTTAGAACAGCTGATTGAAAGCAACTATTATAATTTATTCAACAATTATGTATCAAGAGTGGAGCACTGCAGAAGATACTATGAACAAAACAAAATGTGCTTTTTGTCCTCCATGAGCTTTTAATCTAATGACAGTATATAAAAGTTACTAAACAAAACATCAAATGTTAGATGCTGTGTGAATATCAGCAATAAAAACTGACATACATTTTAGAAGAAAGAGCAAAGTAAACTGGGATGATTAGAAAGAATGTTAGGATACTGTCACATGGACCTGAAATACAAATGATAAATGGTGATAAATGGATTTTTGGTGGGTGAGAGTTACAAAAGGGAGACAACATTCAATTCAGGGATAGTATTAACAGAATTTCTTTGACTTAAGTAACTGATAACTTGGCAGGTTAGTGATTATAATTAACCCTTCAATGATGTGTGGGTTAGGGGTACTGACCCCCAATGCAGTTGAAAATTCATGTACAACATTTTACTCCCCAAAATCTTAACTACTGATAGCCTCTGTTGACTGGAAGCCTTACAGATAACAAAAACATTCAATATATACTTTGCATGTTATCTGTATTTTATACTGTTTTCTTACAGCAAGTTAATGAGAGAAAAGGAAATGTTATTAACAAATGGTAAAGAAAATACATTTATAGTAATGTATTGTATTTAACAATGCAACTGGTTTGCATCTTTTGTTTACAAGATGAGTTATCTGCCAGCACCTACTTTAATATTGCCTTGTATCATACAAACTCTGTTGATGTTATATGTATTACTAACACTGATATCAAAAATGAAAAGATAATGTAAAAAGAAATTCATATTTATTTACTGGTATAATGATAGCAATATGATTGCTTTATGGTAGTGTAGTGCAATCGATAAAATCACTTCATGGTAGCCTTGCCTATACACTAATGACTAGATCATTATAACATTTTTATGGCATGCAACATCATTATCATATTAGTAAATATAAGGAACATTTTTATTTTGAAATTAAATGTATTGGGGTGACATTGGTTAATAAGATTACTGTATATAAGTTTTAAGTATGCATTTCTATGATACATAATTTGTGTATTGCATTATGTTTCAACCGCCCAAAGTCAAATCATATTGTCACCATAGTCTCCACATTTTAATAAGAAAGACTTACCTGTGAGGAGAGGAGAGTATGAAGTTTCACCAGTTATGACAAAGGCATATTATATAGTAATGCAATTCTTTGAATTTGTGGATTCATAATTATAATTTTGAATTGATACTATTTAATGTTTTCACTTTATCTTGAAACTATTTAGCTATAAAGCAGTAAGAAAGCTAACACATGATTAATTTTACATTAAATATCACTCACTGTATGCCCATGTAAGGCTATCCACTTCATACAATTCTTCTACATAATATTCTAGACAATAAATACTTAGGTTTTAATGATAATGGCACAAAAGTGTCTCACACAATCTTGCTATACAGTTACTAAATTTTCACATGAAGACACAAACATATACAGCAGGTAAATTTATTAAGTGTAAGGCATAATTTACTATCCACCAAGCATCAGTGGATTATCATAAAAATCTTCATCCTCAGCGTCACGATGAGTAGGCTGAGGAGTAAAAGGAGGGGCTGGTTTTGCCCTCTTGGGGGTGGAGGAGGCGGGGGAAGTAGAGGAAGAGGCAGGCACATTCAGTGTACCTTACGGAAATACATCATTTGCTCTGTGTGACTTTTTGCTTTCTCTTTCTTTTAAAATGTGTTTCTATGGTACCAGTCTTTCCACTGTTTGCTTTAGTTTCAGTGTCTGCATCGCAGCAAGCTCCATGTGGTCAAAGAAGTCAAAAGCCTTGATTGACTGGATCCCTTGTGTCCGATTGTCTAATGTCAATTGGTTTTCTGGCAGCGCATCTTCTACATCCCCTTCCTCATTGCCTGGCACTGGCTTGGAAGTACACCTCTCCATCGACTCCAGCTTCTGTTAATTCCTCTGCTGTGGTGTCTATTAGCTCTTGAATCTCTCCAAGATCCATCCATATCTGCAAACCCATCACCCTTATCCTTTTTGCCATATCCAAAATCTATTTCATGATTTCTTCATTGGCTCCATCGTAAATCCTATGAAGTCATGGATACCATCTGGACACCATATTCCCCGGTAGGAGTTTACTGCTTTGAGCTAGATGGCTTTCGCAGCTTTGTCTTTAACAATGATGGCACCTTCAGTGGTGTGATCTTTCCATGCATCCATGATGTTCTCTCTCTCAGGGTTTTCTTCCACGCTTTTGACAATCCTTCCCATAGAGTACCATGTATAATAAGTCTTTAGGTCTTTGTGACCCCCTGATCTACAGGCTGAGATAGACTTTGTGTTTGGGGGCAATTTGGTCACTTTGATGCCTCTGGTGATAAACTCATAGGGTTCTGGTGGCTGGGGCATTATCCAATATCCAAGAACTTCAAAATGCAGTCCCTCACTGGCAAGCTACTTCCTGCCGCAAGGACAAACCATTAATTGAACTAATCCAGAAAATGTGTTTTCATCTAAGCCTTGTCATACAACCAAATGACAGGTGCCTGGTGTTTATCTATCCTCTTCAAGACCCAGGAGTAGGCAGCTATATAGATAAAGGGAGTCGTGATAATGAACCTGATTATATTTGCACAAAACAGAGTTAATCTACCCCTCCTGCCATAAATCCTTCTGCTCACTTCTGTTTCTTTTGTTGCACTTTTTTTCCCAGAATTGGGTACTTTTATCTGCATTAAAACCCCACTCAGGCAGTTAGTTATCCTTTCTCCTCAATGATTTTCTTAACAGTGTCTGGGAACTTGTTTTCTGACTCACAATTGAAAAATCGGCTTCTGTTATCTCGATGTTTTCAGGCCAAAACTCTTTCTAAAAGTATCAAACCATCCTCTGCAGGCCATAAGCTCCCCACTGGACATCCTTCCCCTTCCTGTGGCTTTGTCACATAAGACTGTGATTTTTCTTGAATCATATTAGAATTCACAGGTATGCCTTTCATTTTTTAATTTATTGATTAGAGAGCGAGACATCAATCTGTTGTTTCATTCATTGATTTATGCATTCAGTGGTCACATCTTATATCTCCCTGACTGGTGATCAAACATGCAACCTAGATGTATCGGAAAGACACTAACCAACTGAGCAACCTAGCCAGGAGATATGCCTTTCTTTCTTTATTTTTTTCAATCCTCATCCAAGGATATGGTTTTTATTTGTTTTGTATTTTATTTTATTTTATTTTATTTTAGAGAAAGAGGAAGGGGTAGAGAAAGAATCATCAATGTGAGAACGAAATATCGATTGGTTGCCTGCACCACCAGAGATCAAACCCACAACATAGGTATATGCCCTATCTGAGTATCAAACCCACAACCTTGTGGTACATGGAATAATGATCTAACCAACTGAGCCACTGGCCAGGGCAAGTTATGCCTTTCTTATAGCAATCCCACACTCACATAAAAGGTGCGTTTTCAATATGAGATAAAAATTGTACTTCACAAAGAGTTCATGATTTTGTGCCTGCTGGAGAAGCTGCAACGGCAACCTCATGAATTTCCTTTCTTTTTATTATAACTGTTTTTACACTGGTTTCATTTATGTTGCAATGGTGGGCCAACGCAGGTGCAAACCTCAATCTATGGTACATATCAAGCGATTCATCTTTTTCTTCTAATACTGTCACTTTTCTCTGCTTCTTGTGAGCACTTCCAACATCACTGGTGGCATTTTGTATGGGTCGCATGGTGTTATTCAAGTTCACAGTATTGCACTAAATAGGATGAAGAATACATGAGAACTGCAAGAGATAACTTTTTACTGGAATATGCAATTTACTGGAAGGACAACTGTTCCCAGAGAATTAGTATCACGTGATATTTTAAGCAGCTACAACACTTGAGCTCACTGCAGTAGCAACAAGAGATCCTAAAACACTATTGCAGTCATGCAGTATGCATCCAGTTAATTTTGTGCGGTCATGATTTAATACTTCATCTTATATCTCTTCACAATTCTCTCGACTGCAAATGGCACCACAAATGGTCTGTAAGTGTGTACGTAAGTTTTGATAGATTGTAACTTTTTATAATAAATTTGTATATACTTTATAGTGGCAAATTATAAAATAGACAAGTACTTACATATATTTAGTGCATTCATGACATACCTATTTCTGCATTTTTTAAAGATTTCTAGGCTATGCAATTGGTGAGTTTTTTCAAATTCTGGCATATTTCAAAAAAATTTTCAATATTTATATTGAAAAATCTACATATAAGTGGACTTGCACAGTTCATAGGTCAACTGTAATTCTAAAAACAGAATACTATAGCAGAAATGTACAGGTGCCATTAAAAAAGACAGATTAAATTCTAGATTTCTCACATGACCTTGTGTAGCTGGTTAGTATTTTGTAAGCTAGTTAGTGAACTCTGAAGGCCCTAACTTACATGGTCAAGACCATTACCAATAAATATATTGCTTACAGGCTGATGTATCCAATTGCTATGATTCTGTTAAAATTAGCTTTAACAACTTTTGGTCAAACATTTTGTGTTAAATGGATTATGTTCTTATCTCCTTTTCCAGTGTAGTTTCTGGAATGGGAAATTGAATCATTTTCTGAAAATCTCAATAGACAGTAGCAATAAAAATAAATAAAATTAATTTATTAAAGAATAAGTACAGAACACTGTATTGGTGCGGAAGTTCTGGAATTAGGCTACTGGATGCAGATCTTGATGTGCCTCTTAGTCACTGTTCAATTTTATGTGTCTATGAAGTAGAGATTAACATAATACAGGTCTATTATGGGATCTTAGGAGAATTAAATAAAATTATGCATATAAAATATTTAGCTTGGTATCTAGCTCATAGTAAAGATTCAATACAAAATAACAGTCACGATATACTTTAAAAATATTAAAATGACAATTTATAGTTTAATAAAATTCCTATAATATACCCATAAATATACATACAAAATATATTTAATATATACATTTTTATAAAATTATATACATTAGTTTTACATCTATAACTACTTTACAGATAACTGCACAATAGATTCTTGTTTTCTATTTCAAATTAAATACTTTTGCAAAAAATGGAGAAATAAAATAAAAATAAATCATGTTTGAACAATCTAGAGTTAAACTTATTGTATTTTGATGTCATTCCAAGATATTTAAATAAATGTGTGCATTTCTTTTCTTTTTAAACAATAACTTGACATTTTGCTGAATGCTCTGACTTGTAATTTGCCTTTTTGCATTAAAAAATAGATCATTAACATTTTTCATATCCTGATATGGTAAAACATGATTTGTAAGGGCTAGTTAGTATCCAAAAGTATCATTTGGATTAAAATCTCTTTCTGCAGTATTTTAATTCACATTTTTAAAAGTAGATACGAATGTGGACTTGGTGATCCTACCCAGAGACATGTTTGCTGCATGGGCCGTGCACCAACCACAAGATCTGACATTTCACAAACAAGCTGAATTGTCATTCAAGAGCAAGCCTTCTGGCTTCAAGTTCAAGAGGGCAGAATAGGAAGACCCTGAGCTCACTTTCATTGGCACCAAAACTACACCTATATATAGAACATCTATCTTTATGAGTGACCTGAAAACTAGCAGAATAGGTTTTCTACAACTATAAATATGAAGAAGCAGCCACATTGAAATAGGTAGGAGGGGTAGAGACTCTACCTAGTCAGGACCTACTCTATGCCCCTACACCCCATGCCGTGAACCACAAGTGGGACTGAAATCATAACTGTGGAGATAATCCCTGAAGAGTGAGGGTCTGAGCCATAACTTGGGGGCCCTGCACCAGGAAGAAAAGGCCCCATAACATCTGCCTTTGAAAAACAGTGTCTGAAAAAACAAAGGGCTGTAGAAAACCCATGTTGCACTGTTTCTGAGTCCCAGCACCCAGGAAGCAGTTTGAAAAGCACCTGGGTAATACACTGACTAATTTTAGGGTGTCTGCTGGAGGGGGACAGGGATTTGTAGGAACTTTCTCCTGACTCACAGATGGTGTCAGGTGCATTTTTTCCTTTTTCTTTAGTGTAGCTGGTCTGACACTAACAGGCACCATTTCTGACACTCTCCATTAACCTTGCTAACACTGTTCACCCCACCCTGGCATTTCCCTGAGGACCCGCCCAGGCTAGCACCCTTCAAAGTGGCTCTTGCCCTGCTACATCCAGTGGGCAGCCTTTGTTGAAACCAGCATACAGCATTGTGTCTGCCACAGTGTGACTGGGCCTTGTAGCTGGTAACACCTAAGGCTTGTCCTGCACACCAATGAGCCCAAAACATTTGTGGCTGGGCCCCAGTGGGCCAGGGACCAGCCTTACCTGCCAGTGTGTACATTGAAGTTGTGGCCCTGCCACAACAGGAGGCCACACCAGTCCACCCCAAGGCACATCTCTGGAGCACCTGGCTCTGGTGACAAGAAGATTGGGACCCATAGGACATCTTCTAAATAAGGCTACTTTTTGAAGACCAGGATATTTAGATGACCTACCTTATACATAGAAAAAAGGAAAAAGGAAGAAAGAAAAGAATATATTACAAACACACACATAAACAGGACAAAACACAAGAAAAACCAAATGTAATTGAGGTAAACTGTCTACTAGATAAAGAGTTCAAAGTAATGGTCATAAAAGTGCTCATCAAACTCTGCATACAAGTAGATAAACCCAGTGAGAACTTTAACAAAGAGTTAAAATTATTAAAAAGGATATATCAGAACTGAAGAGTGTAACAGCCAAAATGAAAAATACACTAGAGGGTAGCAACAGCTGATCAGATGATGCAGACGAGTGTATCAGCAATCAGATAGACAGATTAGAGATCAACCAATTGAAAGATCAGAAAGAGAAAAGAATTAAAAAGAATGAGGATAGAATAAGGAACATTTGGGACAGCATCCAATGTACTATAATTAAATCATAGAGTCCTAGGAGGAGAAAAGAGAAAGGGACAGAAAACCTACTTGAAGAAAGAATCGTGGAAAACTTTCCTAACCTGATGAAGGAAATAGACATCTAGTAAAGGCAAACACATAGTAAAGATAGTAGACCAACTACTTTTAAATCTAATATGAGAACAATTAAAATGACAATAAGTACATGCCTGTCAATCAATAATTACTTCAAGTATAAATTGACTAAGTGTTCTATTAAAAATAATACAGGCTGACTGAATGGATAAAAAACAAGGCTCTGACTGAGGCCAGAGACTTCCGGCCAAGATTGAGACGTAGGTGGACACACTGTGCCTCCTCTCACAAACAAAATTAAGGACAACAAAAATTTAGAACCAAAAAACCCCAGACAGATAGAAAATTGAATTGTATGAAAGTCCACAACTATTCACACAGACTCCTGAGAGGGGCAGAGTCAGCAGCTGGAGGAGAGGGATGTAGCAAGAAAAAACTATGGCTAGTGGTCTCGGATGCTCAGGCAGTAGCTGGCACACCCCAGGTGCACAAGCGGCAGTTACCCGGTGTGGGGAGGCAACGAGCAGACCCAGCAAGGTGCACAAGGTGGCTGACCATGCTCACACATTTGTGCCCAGATAAACCAGGGGAAAATGGGCAGTGAGATAGATTGTGCAACCCAGGGCCCCAGCACCAGGAAATAAAGCCTAAAAGCACCGATCAAAAACACTTGTAGGGCTTGTGCTGGGAGGGACTCCCCGCCTCACACAGGGGTCTGGAATCTGAGAGAGTGTGCAGCAAGTGCCATTGTTCCCTCTCTGACCCCACCCCCACATACAACATCACAACTCTGTGACTGGGTTGCCCCGCCCTGGTGAACACGTAAGGCTCGGCCCCTCATACAGAACAGGTGTGACCAGACCAAAAAAAAAGAAAGAAAGAAAAGAAAAAAAGAAATGGCCCAAGTGGAAGAACAGATCAAAGACCCAGAGCCAATTCATCTAAGTGACCAAGAGATAGCCAACCTATCAGATGCACAGTTCAAAGCACTGGTGACCAGGATGCTCACAGAATTGGTTGAATTTGGTCACAAATTAGATGAACAAATGAAGGCTACAATAAGTGAAGTGAAGGAAAATGCACAGGGAACCAATAGAGATGGGAGGAAAACTGGGACTCAAATCAATGGAGTGGACCAGAAGGAAGAAAGAAACAAGCAAACAGAAAAGAATGAAGAAACAAGAATTCAAAAAAATGAGGAGAGGCTTAGGAACCTCCAGGACATCTTCAAACATCCCAACATCCGAATTATAGGGGTACCAGAATAAGGAAGGGGTACCAGAAGAGGAATAGCAATAAGCGGAAAACTTATTTGAACAAATAATAAAGGAAAATCCCCCAATCTGGCAAAGGAAATAGACTTCCAGGAAGTTCAGGAAGCTCAGAGAGTCCCAAAGAAGTTGGACCCAAGGAGGAAGACACCAAGGCACATGATAATCACATTAGCCAAGATTAAAATGAAGGAGAGAATTCGAGAAGCAGTTACAGATAAGGGGACAGTCACTTTCAAACGATATCCCATCAAATTGTCAGCTGATTTCTCAAAGGAGACCTTCCAGGCAAGAAGGGGCTGGAAAGAAGTATTCCAAGTCATGAAAGTCAAGGACCTACATCCAAGATGGCTCTATCCAGCAGAGCTTTGATTTAGAATGGAAGGGCAGATAAAGTGCTTCTCAGATAAGGTCAAGTTAAAGGAGTTCATCATCACCAAGCCCTTATTATATGAAATGTTAAAAGGACTTACCTAAGAAAAAGAAGATAAAAAATAGGACAGTAAAAAGACAGCAAACTTACAGTTATTAACAACCACACCTAAAACAAAAGCAAACTAAGCAAACACCTAGACCAGGAGCAGGAACACAGAAATGGAAAGTGGGAGGGGTTAGCAACAGGGGAGTGAGAGGAGGAGAGAGGGGGAAAAGGTACAGAGAATAAGTAGCATAGATGGTGGGTAGAAAATAGACAGGGTGAGGGCAAGAATAGTGTGAGGAAAGTAGAAGCTAAAGAACTTATGACACATGGACATGAACTAAAGGGGGGAATGAGGGTGGGAGGGGGTGTGCATGGTGGAGGGGAATGAAGGGTGGAAACGGGACAACTGTAATAACATAATCAATAAAATATATTTTTTTAAAAAAAGGCTCTTACATATTCTGCCTACATGAGACTCCAGATTGAAAGTAAAGGAATGGGAAAGATGTTTCATGAAAATGGAAAAAAAAAAAAAAGCTGGGACAGCGATCATATTAGAAAAATAGACTTTAAAATAAGAGACAAAAAAGACACAGCGATTCCACTTCTGGGCACTCTTCTAAAGAAAAAGAAACACCTGAAACACTAATTCTAACAATTATATATTCACTGAAGCATTATTTACAATAGTCAAGATATAGAAGCAACCTAGATGAATTGCTAGAGAAGAAGTATGTACATGCACACACAGGAGAATATTATGCAGGCATGAAAAGATGAAATATTACCATTTGAGGCAATGTAGATAGTCATGGAAAGTATAAAACTAAATGAAATAAGTCAAAGAAAGACAAACACTGTATCATTTCACTTATGTGTGCAATCTAAAAAACTAAACAAATAAACAAACCAAACAAACTCATAGATACAGAGAAAATGATAGTTGCTTTAGGGTTAGGCATTTGGAGGTAGGGCCAAAATGATGGTTAAGATTAAGAGTGACAGCCCTGGCTGGTGTAGCTCAGTGGATTGAGGGTGTTCCTGTGAACCAAAGGATCGAGGTTCAATTCCCAGTCAGGGCACATGCCTGGGTTGCGGGCCAGTTCCAGGCAGGGGAAACATGAGAAGCAACCACACATTGATGTTTCTCTCCCTCTCTCCTCCCCTTCCCCTGTAAAGATAAATAAATAAAATCTTTAAAAATAAAGATTAAGAGTGACAAGTCTGTAATTATAAATAGATCACATGGATGTAAGTACAGCACAGGGAGTACCATCAACAATTTCATAATAACTTTGCACAGTGACAGATGGATAGTGGACTCTTTGTGGTGATCACTTTGTAAGATATATAAATGTGAAATCTTACTATGTTATAATTCTGAAACTAATGTAATATTGTATGTAAACTACAATTAAAAAGAGCTTTACATTCCATGTATAAAATTATAAAGCTTTATCATTCAACTCAAGGCAAAGTAATTCCTTATTAAATGCCACATACAGACTTAGTTTTGCAGGTTGCTTTTTCTCTTATTATCAATTTTATTATGACCATCACAAAAGAGATTAGTCATAATCCCTCTACTGGGTGCTTTTGGGGCCCCACACAAGGGTCCCTTCACTGTGGGTACTCATGTGCAGAGGCACTATGAGTGTCAGTTTATAAGGATTTATGGCTGCTTCCTCTCCTCAACAATTATGTAATTGTCGTTGGCCAGTCGGAGTTGCCAGGCCCTGGGATTTATACTCCTTATCTCACACTCAGGAACCCTTGTTAGCCTATGATTAGAAACACAGGTAGAAAAGGTGGCGTCCCTATCTTGGCACAGATGGGACCAACGCTGCAGGATTACTCAGGCACCTGAACTCCCCTTATGGATCAGGCTGGACTACAGCTGAAACCACATCCTTGCTTAGATCCTTCGCCTCAACTATCCTGCTCCCAGCACCATGAGAACATCCTTTCAGTAAATCATCTGGGTCTAGATCTTAGGCTCAGTTTCTGGGGAATCATGAAAGCTATTGCCACGTTCAAGATAATAAATCTTTACAAGTGTTTTATTTTTTTTTTCTTTTACCCTCCCTGGCCAGTGTGACTCAGTTGGTTGGAGCATGGTCCTATAAATCAAAAGGTGGCAGGTTTGATTATAGAACAGGGCACACGCCTAGGTTGCAGGTTTGGTGCCAGGCAGGGTGTGTACAAGAGGCAACCCAACACTACTTCTCTCTCACATTAATGTTTCTCTCCCTTTCTCCCTCCCTTTCCCTCTCTCAAAAAAAAAAATCAATCAGCATGTTCTTGGGTGAGGATTTAAAACAATAGTTTATCTTTTTCTAAGTTGTTTTAGCAATTCCAGATCCATATAAATTGTAGACTATACTTGACAGTTTTTAATTTAAAAAATTCTCCTGTGCCTTTGATTGGAATTTCATTGACTCTTAGGGCAATTTTTAGAGAACTGAGAACTTAAGAATATTGAGTATCTTAGTCCATGAAAATGATATATGTGTATTTATTTATTTTTTAGCTGTAAATTGTATCAGTGTTTTATAGTTTTAATATATAGGCTTGTGACATTTTCACAAGTTTGTAATTATTTTATAGTTTTGTTCCTATTGTAAATAGTATTTTTAAATGCCATGTCAAATGTTTGCCAAATTGATTTTATATACTTTTTAACCTGCAATATTACTGTCTCATGAATTAGAAAGTATTTTATAGATTCCACAGTATTTTCTGCATAGACAATTATATATATTATGAGTGATAGAGACAGTCATATTTCTTCTTGTCCTTTGCGAATGCCTTTTATTTATGTACTGCCTTTTATAGCACTCAGGGTGAACCTTCAATGGAACACTTAATAGAAGTGGTGGGACAAAAATTCTAACTGTGGTCACTGTCTACATGGGAAGTCATTCAGGTATGAACCACAGAATATGATGTTAACTGTAGGGTTTTGGTTTTTTGCTTTTTTTTTTTTTGGATATTTTTAAAAACCAAGCTGAGGAAGTTTTCTCCATAATTAGTTAACTGATGATTACTTAACATTGTTATTATTTTTAATCCTGCATGAATAACAGATTTTATTGAGTGTTCTTTATGAATCTCTTGAAATTAACATATAGTTTTTTCTCTTTTTTTAAAGATTGCATTTATTTATTTTTAGAAGAGAAAGGAAGGAAAGAAAGGGAGGGAAACATCAATGTGTGGTTGCCTCTTGTGCCTCCCCTACTGGGGACCTGGCCTGCAACCCAGGCATGTGCCCTGACTGGGAATTGAACCAGAAACCCCTTGTTTCACAGGCCTGCACTCATTCCAATGAGCCACACCAACCAGGGCTGGCTTTTCGCTTCTAGATTTTGAATATAGTGAAAACTTTGATTTTCTACATTAAACTCATTATTGGGGTAAATTCTTCTTGGCAAGATGTGTTACCACTTTTTATACAATTCTTGGATTAGACTCTTTAATATTTTAGAACAATTTTTGCATCAATATCTATAAGAGATCAAGAACTTTAGTATTATTATTTCTTGGTCTGTTATCTTTCATTTTGTATGAAAATTATCAATATTCTGTTAGGATGAACTTTGACGTAGTACTTCTTCAATATATGGAATAGTTTGTATACAGGTCCTATTTCTTTTTTCATTGTTTGGTATAATTTGCCAGTAGAGACATCAGGGCCTAAAGCTTTCTCTTGGAGAGGGTTTTAAACTACAGAGTCAATTTCTTAAATGTATAGAGAGCTGTTCAAATTTTATATTTTTTAGTAAGCTTTGACAGATTGTGTTTTTCAAGAGATGTATTTATTTCATCAAAACTGTTAAGTAAAGGGGCATTAAGTTCATAATATCCTTTTATTAATCTTTTAAGGCCTGTAGAATTCTATAATCATACTGTTTCTCTCACTTCTGGTCCCTGGAATTTTTGTCTTTTCTCTTTTTCTCCTTATTAATCTGTTAGAGGTTTGTTAATTTACCATTTTTCTTAAAGAACCAGATTTTATGTTTTTGGTTCTCTGTTAAGTTAGGAACTATTCTCACACCTCATTTTGGGTGAATATTTCACTGCCATTAGGTAATTTTTTTAACCTTCATGCTTATTTATACTCAGCTGAATAGTGATTTTTCACTTAACTGTTAGGATATATATGGGGTCATCTGATTTCACATTGTATGTATGTGTGATACAATTCAGACTGATGGCTGATGAAGAGAACCTTACAGAATGGCAGGAATCTACTTCAACATACTGAATTGTGTTGTATTATGAAACGCATACAACTGTTGATGGAGAGAAGCTTGACAGTAGAATAATATGTCATAAACTAAGGACATATCAAGGCACATGAAATATAAGTCCCAACATAATAAGATGATCAACAATAGTTTCTATTATAAAGCACAGTGAGCAATATCTTTGATTACTTAACAATGAATAATTAATCTATAATACAATGCTTTTGTGTCTTTCTAGGGTAGCATAAAATGTTTCAAAAAAAGATAGTTCTCTTTTAAATTATATTCTCATCTAAACACTTGAATCCAAACATAGATCTGAATCCATAAAAATGCAAAAGTTAAAAAACATGTATTTCTATGTATTTTTCAAGTTGTAAGACTAATTTCAAGACTCAATAAGATAATTTCCCAAATTATTTTATATGCTTAGAATTATTAAGTAATTTACAGTGTGTATGTTCAAATGAAGGTATTTTAGTTTATCAAGGTCTAGAGCTATAGGTGTGCAGACAGATATCCAGTTTTCTCAGAATTATTTATTAAAAAGACAAACCTTTCCCCATTGTGTATTCTAACACCTTTGTCAAAAATGAATCGACCATATCTGTGGGGATTTGCATCTGGCTCTCTGTCCCATTGGTCTGTCTGTATTTTCCTTTGGTCTATGTGTCTGCTCCCTGTCAGCCCTATTTTGTTTTGACTGTGATAGCTTCCTAATGTGGTTTGAAATCAGGAGCTGTGACACCTCCAGGTTTGCTCTTGTTCAGTTTGGCTATTCAGGGGTTTTTGTGGTTTTGTGTGAATTTTAGGATTTATTTTCAATTTCTGAGAAAAACGTTATTGCATTTGTGACAGAGATTGCACTGAATCAGTATGTTGCTTTGGGTAATATGGACATTTTAACAAAATGTCTTTCCATTTTCTTGTGTCTTTTTAAATGTCTTCAATCAATGTACAAATCTTTCACCTCCTTAGTTAGGTTTACTTCTAAGTATTTAAGTCTTGATGCTATTATAAATTTTTCTTAATTACCTTTTTGGATAATTTGTTGCTGTGTATACACATGCAACTGATTTTTGTATCCTGCAACTTTATTAATTTCATTTCTTAGTTCTAATATTTTTTGTGGAGTCTAGATTTATCTACATGTAAGATTATAACATCTACAAACAGATAATTTTACTCTTCCTTTTCTGTTTGGATGACTTTGATATCTTTTGTTTTGTTTAATTGCTCTGGAGAGGACTTCCAGTGCTACAGTGAATAGAATTGGTAATTGTTCAGATCTTAGCAGAAAAGCTGTCAGAATTTCACCATTGAGTATAATGTAAGGTATGGGCTTTTCATATATGAACTTTATTGTGTTGAAATAAATTCCTTCTATATTTAATTTTTTTAGAGTTTTTATCATGAAAGAGTGTTAAATTTTGTTAAATGCTTTTTCAGCACCTATTGATACTCTTGTATTCCTTATTTTTGTTGTGTTAGTGTGGTGTATCACATTGATCTGTGTATGTAGAGCCATCCTTGCATACCAGGGAATAAAAACCACTAATGATGGTATATGATCCTTTTTACATGTTGTTGAATTTGGTTTGTTAATATTTTGTTGGGGGTTTTTGAATCTATATTCATCAGGGATATTGGTCTGTAGTTTTCTTTCCTTATGGTATCTTTGCATGGTTTTCATATCAAAGTGATGCTGCCTCATAAACTAAGTTCAAAAGTGTTCTCCTCTTCTACTTTTTGAGAATATTTTAATAGGTATTAGTGGTGTCTTCTTTTTATGTTTGATAGAATTTATCCGTGAAACTATCTGGCCCTTGGCTATTCTTCATTGAAAAACTTTCATTTACTTATTCAGTCTCTTTATTTGGAGATTGTTATTGGTTCTGTTTAGTTTTCTACTATTTCTTATGTTTTTTATCCCAACTTTGCTTGCCTCTAAGTGTGACCTTGTGGCTGGTCCTCACCAAAGGAATATAAGCAGTCATAAAACCTGTCCTTCTATGCCAGGGCTTTGAAAAACTGAGGTATCTTCTTCGTATTCTTTTTTTCCTTATGTCAACTTGATGCAAATAATGGTAAGGCCTAGGGGTTATCAGGAAAGAGAGAAGAAGCCTGGGGAGGCTTCAAAAGAAGCTTCTTTTTCTTTTGGTTCCATTTTAGTAGGCTGTATGTTTCTACAAATTTATCCATTTCTTCTATGTTGTCCAGTTTGTAGGTATATAATTATGAATAAGAGTTTCATGGCATTTTTGTTCATGTGGCATTGGTTATAGTATCTCTTCTTTCATTTCTGACTGTATTTATTTTAGCCTTTTCTCTTTGGTTCTTAGGTAGTCTAGCTAAGGGTTCACCAATTTTTCCCATCTTTAAAAAAAACCAACTTGCAATATTTTTATTGATTTTCAATTCTATATTTGATTTACTTATGTCCTAATGTTTATTATTTCTTTCTTCTGCTAACTTTCTTTAAGTTGTAAATTTTGATTGTTTGAGATTCTTCTTTTTCTTTTTTACCTAAAAAATATTGACTATATAAATATTGTGTAGGTTTAATGTGTACCACATCTTGATTTGATATATTTCTATATTATATTTGTCATTGTAGCATCAGTTAGCCCCTCCATCATTTCACATAATTGTAATTTCTTTTTTGCAGTAGGAATAATTAAGATTTAGTCTATTAGCAAGTTTGATGATTACATGATATTGTCTATGTTCAATATACTGTGCATTAGACCTCCAGGACTAATTTATCTACTAGTTGTAAGTATCAGTGTGGTCATTTATTTCTATAAATTTCCCTCTTAGTATTGCTACTTCTGCATCTTGTTTGTTTCAGTATATTATACTTTCATTTTCATTTGTGTTGAGATATTTTTCCCTTTTTTATTGATGTTTGAATACAGTTATCTCCATTTCCACCACTTTCCCCCATCCTACCCATGCCCACCTCCCACCCTCAATGCCACCCTCCTTGGCTCTGTCCATGGGTCCCTCATTTATGTTCATTTACATCCCTTTTCCTCATTATTTCCCTATCCCTTCTCCTCTGGTTACTGTCAGTTTGTTGTCGATTTTAATGTCTCTGGCTATTCTTTTTGCTTGCCAGTTTTTGTTAATTAAGTTCCACTTATAGATGAGATCATATGGTATTTGTCTTTCACTGCTTGGCTTACTTCACTTAGCATAATGCTCTCCAGTTCCATCCATGTTGTTGTGAAGCATAGGAGCTCCTGCTTTCTTTCTGCTTCTGTAGTATTCCATTCTGTAAATGTACCAGAGTTTATTGATCTGCTCATTTACTTATGGGCACCTAGGCTGCCTCCAGCCCTTGGCCATTGTAAATTGTGCTGCTATGAACATTGGGGTGCATAGGTTCTTCTGAATTAGTGTTTCAGGGTTCTTAGGATATAAATCTAGCAGTGGGATTGCGGGGTCAAAAGGCAATTCCATTTTTAGTTTTTTGAGGAAATTCCATACTGTTTTTCACAGAGGCTGCACTAGTTTGCATTCCCACCAGCAGTGAACTAGGGTACCCTTTTCTCCACAACCCCACCAGCACTTCTTGTTTGTTGACTTGTTTACGATGGCCATTCTGACCAGTGTGAAGTGGTATCTCATTGTGGTTTTAATTTGCATCTCCCTGATGGCTAGTGATTATGAGCATTCTTTCATATCCCTCTGGGCCCTCTGTAGGTCCTCCTTGGAAAAGTGTCTGTTCAGGTCTCTATGGTCAATTAATATTTGACAAAGGGGACAAAAACATAAAATAGAATCAAAGTATCCTCTTCAACAAATGGCATTGGGAGAACTGGACAGCTACATGCAAAAAAATGAAACTCGACCATCAACTTACACCATACACAAAAATAAACTCAAGATGGATAAAAGACTTAAATATAAGTTGAGTATGGTATCACTTGATGATACCACAAAATTTATAGTGAAGAAGATAGGCAGGAAAATCTCAGATATTCCATGTAGCAGTATTTTTACCAATATGTCCCCTGGAGCAAGAGGCATAAAAGAAAGAATAAACAAATGGGACTTCATCAAAATAAAAAGTTTCTTCATGGCTAAAGAAAACATTAGCAAAATGAAAAGACAACCAACTGTATGGGAAAACACGTTTGCCAATGATATCTCGGACAAGGGTCTGATCTCCAAAATAGGTAAAGAACTCACATGAATCCACACCAGGATGACAAACAATCCAATTAAAAAATGGGCAAAGGACCTGAACAGACACTTCTCTGAGGAGATACTTTCTAGTTTTTTTTTTTAATTCTTCTTTGACTTGTTCAAGTGTATGCTGTTTATTTTTATGTATTTCTGAATTTTCCTATTTTTTCATGTTATTGATTTCTATTTGTATTCAACATGGTCAGAAAAGTTACTTGGAATAATTTTAAATTTATTAAGATTTTTTTGTGACCTAGCATATGATCTAACCTAAAGAATGTTCCACGTGTACTTGAGAATGTTTTTTGTTCCTGTTGGATGGAATGTTTTGTATATAGATTTATTGTGTCCAATTGTTCTATAGTATTGTTCAAGTCTACTGTTTTCTCATTATTTTTTATGTTTGGCTATTCTATCCTTTGTTGAGAGTGGAATATTGAACTCTCCCACTGTTACTGTACTGATGTTTACTTCTCCCTTCAGGTGTGTCAATGTTTCCCTTATATATTTAGGTGCTCTGATTATAGATGCACATATACTTGTGGGGACCAACTATCAGGGTCTACATGTTGGTTGTTGAGTCCCATATGCCAACTGCTATGAGTCCCCACCCCTTTTCTTTGTTTTTAGCTACCCCCAGATCTAGCTGGGTCAAATCCCTGTGTTATGGCTTAGGTCAGGTGGAAGTGGGCCTTTTGAGCTGTGTCCCAAAAACTGTCATGTGACTTTCTATCCTCTGTGCAAGAAACTGCAGCCCAAGGTGTCTCTTTCAGTTCTGAGCTGTGCCAGACTGCTCAGGAATGTCATTGGTGGGGTTAAATTGCCTTTCCTATTCGTATCACTGTGGCTAATCTCTGATATTGAGCTCCACAAGGTTTCTCAAATGGACTCCAGAGTTCTCATAAGGGTATTTTTGCCCACAGAGGGTTAAATCTGTGTTTCAGTGGGACTATGAAGGAAGGTACCTGCTATTCCACCATTTGCTGATGTCGCTCCCAACTTTGTATATTTTAATGTCTTAGTATATCCTGTGCTTCTGAGATTTTTAAGGTCTGCAAATGCAGGTGAAAAGAAGGGGAAACACATGAATGAGTGATGAGGAAATTCAGCTGATGTTGGTTATAGTTTATACAAGAATTATTGTTACTCATTCTGATGTCTTTCCAGTTTGTTGTATTTACTCTTGGTTATGTATGATTGAAGCAGAGAAAGTTCATAACTAATCTTTTATTGAATATCTTAAATGACTTTTTCCTTTTCAAAATATATTTATTTAGTTAATTGCAGTTGTGTTGTGGGCTGCTTGCAGTTATATGTCTCAAATATACATATAGAGCACATTTTCCAAAGCAAAATTCTCATATCTGTGAGCCTCCTTTTGTCAATCTCTATAGAAAATAAAATATAACGAGAACTAACATTTCTTTCAGGACCAATACCCACTTTCTTTGCCTGTAAGAATACAATCATTTAAATGACATTATTCTTTGTCTTCTAATAGCCTTGCCTACTGAGAGCTTGTATTGAACAGATTCTCCCTTTATATATTCATTCCATTGAAGTGCATATCTTGTACATATTCAACTGTGAGAGTTTTTGAAGAAATATGGCTCTGTGCCAAGATAATTAACTTCAAAATTTTGATGATACAGTACTAGCTATCAACTTATCCCTGATATAATGAAAACTTAGGATAATAAGGGTTTACGTTGACTCCTATTACTTTTCTTTTGAGGTTCTAATAACTAATTAATTTGAACTGTTTTCAGTTTTATTATTAGCATATCTCCATTCATAATTTCATGGTCAGTAGCTGGTTGTAATGGGCAAGAACACCCACCAAACTTACAGCCTGCATTTATGGATAAGATAATGGACACTGGTCTTCAATGATAATACTTAGGTTGGTAGTATGAAGTATACAAAATATGAAATACGAAGAAGAGGCTAACCCTGCTTCATTTAATGATTCCAAAGTAGCAGCCTTGATTTTTAGTCCCCTAACCTCTCCCAGACATATCAAAACACTAGAGCATTAGCATATTTATGGTCCCTCAACCCCTAGAATATTTGGTTGCAATAAATAGCCATAATCTCAGAAAAAGATTCTCAGTAATACAAAATTAATGAAACTATTTGGTGACTTATCATGTTTGCCTAAAGAGAGTAAAGCAACTCACTTTGGATAATTGGAATAAACTATTTTTTCTTCCTAAACCCTGTATATTCCCAAATTTAAAAATGGAACACACACACACACACACACACACACACACACACAAACACAAAGACCTATGGAACCTATCTTTTATTTTTGTTTTATTTTTAAAGTAAAGTGTGCATACAATATTGTGTATTAGTGTCAGGTGTATAATAGAGTGTTAACATTTATATGCATTACGAAGTGATCACCATGTTAAGTTTAGTGCCAATTTGTCACTATAGTTATTACAATATTATTGATTATAATCCCAATTTTGTATATTATATCACCATGACTTACCGCATAACTAGAAGTTTGTACTTCCTAGTCCCTTTAAACTTTTTTTTTACCTATCCTCTCTTCCCCTTCCATCCGGCAACCATCAGTTTCTTCCCTGAGTTTGTTTCTGTTTTTTGTTTGTTTGTTTGTTTGTTTGTTTAGATTTCCACATTGTAAAATCAAACAATATTTTTATTTTTCTGTCTGACATATTTCATTTCACATAATACCCTCTAGGTCCATTTATATTGGCTAACCGGTCTTACTATTAAGGTAAAGTAGCTATGGCCACATTTCAATACTGCCATTTCTATATTTTTCCAGAAATGACCAGTACAAAAAAAGGGAAAAATTGGGTGAGAACACTTGTGGAATGAGGATGTATGGAAGGCACTAAATGGGGAATATAACATTTAGGCTGATCATTTTATCAAAATGTAAGACAGGAGAGCAAGGATGATAAGTGCCATAGAAAAGGGAAAATTGGGCCCTGGCTGGTGTGGATTCAATGCCGGCCTGCAAGCCAGGGGTCACTGGGTTGAATCCCGGTTGGGGTGCATGCCTGGGTTGCAGGCTGGGTCTTTGGTTGGGGGATGTGCAAGAGGCAGCCATTGGTGCTTCTCTCCCTCTCTCTTCCATTCCCCTCTCTCTAAAAATAATAAAAGGAGAAAATCTTTAAAAAAAAATAAAGAATAGTGAAAATTGGGAATGGCTATGTTTCTTGTTACTGCTATTATCAATAACTTTTTAACTGAGAAGAAATTAGTTTAATGTAAATTAGACAATGGGAATTTATTTATTTATTTACTCACAAATAATTTGTATCTTTGTGGGGAGGCAGGGACCATATAGATGCACTAAAGCAGCAATAAACTAGACAAAAATCTTTGTTCTCACAGACCATTTTTGTGGCAGGAGAGGGTGATGCAGCTATTAGTAAATATATATATACAAAACATAAAATAATTGCTGCTACTGTTAAATACTGTTAAGAAACAAAACAGAATGATTAATTTAGAAGGTGATTATAAGAGAAGGTAAAAGAATACTTTATACAGAATGATCCAGAAAGTCCTTTCTATATACAAAGCATACAGCTCAGACATGGAAAATATAGAGGATGTCCAGGCAAACAAGAAGTGAACGCATAGGCCCCAAGACAGAAATGAAAGAGGTAATAGGCTGTTCTACCTAGACTGTGTATGCTGCCACTTTCATTGATTTTCTAATACAATAAATATCAATGTAAGTATGAGATATATTTGTATTTTCAGAAGAAATTTATAAGGTCCGATTTCACTAATCTTGATTCTCATTATCTACTGTAAGTCTTTTTATAAGAGTCAGATTGGGTAGACGAAAATATTGCTTCAGTGAGAAAAGATGCTGGGCAAGGTCTCAGACCCCAGTGGAAAAGCAAGACAGAATGACCTCTGACAACCTTCTGGAAGAAATCAGGATACTATGTGAAAAATAAGTAGTGCTTTGGTTTCCTTGGGAGATTTGTTTGTTCGTCAAACTTATTACAAATAGAAAGAAGACCAGTTTGTCAAGGACATAGATAATTAGGTAGAGCATGGAGGCAGAAAATGCAGTCGAAAAGTGGCAAGCGCCAGGTTGTGCAGGGGCTTGTGGAAGTATAGTTTACATCCTGAATTTCTAGAAAAAGCAGAAGTGAGGTTAAAAGTTCCTCTGGCTGCTGTGTGGAAAATGAACACCAGTGGGCCATGCATGTGAGTTTGAATTTCGTTAAGTTGATGATGCAGTAGTTCCTTGTGACTAATGATGGCATTTGGGGAACAGAAAAGAGCCTTTTTCTCATAGCATGCAGGTGGAAAAAAGATAGTTTCAAGAACAACCTCTGCACACTTTATGAGAAAACAATGGATTGTACAACTCATCACAAGAATGAGTAAAAACAAAAACTAAAGGATTTGTTATAAAAATGCAGAAGGGGGAATAAACAGCATTATAAAAACATTTTTATTATATGTATTGCATGACAATTGTTGGGAATGTCAGTTAATAGATAATTATTAAAACAAAACTTTAAAACATTTTGAAAACTGCCCAAACTTTGTTAAGTTTGAGAGAGGTATGCAAAGCTCATTTGCAATGTTTGGAAAAGCAATAGCTTGCCAGTAAATGGGCTAAAGATGAGGTCTTTCTAAGGAGAGGTAAAAATTACTAATTATCAGGAACAATGGCCCAACTTCATCAGTAAAAAAGAAAATGATTAAAAATTGATGACATATTATTTTATCTATTGTGTCAAATAACAAATCTAAATTTTAAAATGGCAGTGTTATATCAGCTTTCTATAAGGATATTTCCCTGCACTATAGGTATAGAGATGGGACAATGCTAATGAATCACAATGTGACAACATTTAGAAAGTTAGAAAAAGTTCATACCATCTATCCTGCTCACAATGTCTCTATTATTATACTAAGGATATGTTTAATAGAAATACATGCAGACACAAAGCCAATACCAAAATTTTACAGTAGTTTTACTCAAAGAGATAAAATGAAGGATCACATTTTTGTTTGTATTAAAATATGTTCATAAATTTGCTAGAATATCTGTCAATAGCACATAGGAGGCTTGCAATAAAATAGTGTTATATAAGTTCTGGAAACAACAGGTACTGGTTAAGCTGCTTAAGAAGTATCTCACTTACCTTATCTTTAAAATTTCAGACTTTTGCAGCCTGAAAAACTAAAAATGAACTGTTTTTTGACGAAGTGATTTCACTGCTGGGATCATGCTCTAAGAGCCCTGAAACACCAATCCAAAAGAATCTATGCACCCCAATGTTCATAGTAGCACAATTTACAATAGCCAAATGCTGGAAGTAGACTAAATGCCCATCAGTAAATGAGTGGATCAAAAAACTGTGGTGTATTTACACAGTGGAATACTATCCAGCAGAGAGAAAGAAGGAGCTCCTACCCATGGCAACAGCATGGATGGAACTGGAGAGCATTATGCTAAGTGAAATAAGCCAGGCAGTGAAAGACAAATACCATATGATCTCACCTATAAGTGGAACCTATCAACAAAACAAACAAGCAAGCAAAATATAACCAGAGACATTGAAATTAAGAACAAATTATGGGGGAAAGAAGAGGAAGGGTCATGTCAAGGACCACATATACAGGACACATGGACAAAGTAGAAGGGGCAGGGGGAAAATAGGGACAACTGTAATTGAACAGCAACAAAAAAAAATTTTTAACCAAAAAAAATGCCTTAATACTTTGGCATGTAAAAAAATAAAATAAAATTGCAGTGATTATACATAAAAATGTTAACAGCTGGCAGTACTCTTTAATGACAAATATTTTAAACAATGAGCCAATTATAAAAATATGGTATCATTAAATATTTACATGTGGTTTAATAAGTTTAGATACAGTATTCATGCATAGTATGAATTATAGCTGTGAAAAATACTAGATGTCAAGGCAGAATGTTGATGATGCTTCAGAGATACAAGCAATATAATTATATTCATATTATGATGCTATTTTGAAAAAAATATGTATACATGATAGACACAGGAATATTAAAAGTGAATGCCCATGTGTAGTTGAATAATAGATACTTTATTTTCTTTAAATTTTTACTAATTGGATTTTATACATCTTTTATAATATTCATATGTCAATATTTTAAAAAAGTAATGTATAATTTTATAAGTTAGATGCTCATAATAATATATACCTTTAAGATTTGTTTTGAGGATTAAATGGAATATTGCATATAAATTTTGCCAGTTACACAGATATTAATTTAATAAATGAATATCTGTATAGGGGTATTATATTTAAATTAAACATATATTTATTAAATATAATACCCCTTACATGGAACATTCCTTACTACAGATCTAAAGTAACAGAAATTGTCTGAAGCACTTTTTAAACTATGCAACATCAAAATTCAGGAGAGCACAAGTGCTGACTGAACCTAGAAATCTGGGCCGAATGAAGTTCAACTGCTTTGCACAAGGACTAATCTGCTAATTAAGATATATGTAACACAATTTAATCAGCTCAGTGAATTATCCACAAACATGAGCTCTCTATGTTGTTTAAAGTGAATCTAATTTGTCTCATAATCTAAGATATGAGGTGAACGCATACCTGATATAATAACTTACCACACATTCTAACTTGATTTTTTATTTATTTAAATTTTATTTTAATTGTTGTTCATGTACAGTTTTCTGTCTTTTACTCCCATCCCATCCCAGCCCACACCCCCAGCCCTCTCAACCTCCTTCCCATTTCCAACCCCCCTTGTTATTGTCCATGTGTTCTTTATACTTGTTCCTGTAAACCCTTCCCCTTTTCCCCTGAAGTTCCCTCCCCTCTCCCCTCTGGACTCTGTCAGCCTGTTCTCTATTTCAGTGTCTTTGGTTATATTTTGCTTGTTCATTTGTGTTCTTGTTTAAGTTCCTGTTAAAGGTGAGATCATATGGTATTTCACAGACACAGAACAAACACTTCAAAAATTTATATGGAACCATAAACGACCCCAAACAGCTGCTGCAATTTTGAGAAAGAAGAGCAAAGTAGGAGGGATCACAACACCTGATACCAAACTGTATAACAAGGCCACTGTAATCAAAACATCCTGGTACTGGCATAAAAACAGGCAGATGGACCAGTGGAACAGAACAGAGAGCCCAGAAATAAACCCAAGTCTCTACAGTCAATTAATATTTGACAAAGGGGACAGCAACATAAAATGGATCAAAGATAGCCTCTTAAACAAATGGTATTCGGAGAACTGGACAGTTATGTGCAAAAAAATGAAACTCGAGCACCAACTTACACCATACACAAAAAAAAAAATTCAAGGTGGATAAAAGAGTTAAATATAAGCCATAACACCATTAAAGTCCTAGAGGAGAACATAGGCAGGGAAATCTCAGATATTTCATGCAGCAACAATTTTACTGATATGTCCCCTAGATCAAGGGACATAAAGGAAAGAATAAACAAATGGGATCTCATCAAAATAAAAAGCTTCTGGACAGCTAAATAAAACAGTATTAAAATAAAAAGAGAACCAACCATATGGGAAACCATATTTGCCAATGATACCTTGGACAAGGGTTTGAACTCCAAAATATATAAAGAACTTATATGACTCCACTCTAAGACAAGCAACATGATTAAAAAATGGGCAAAGTACTTGAACAGACACTTCTCCAAGGAGGACATACAGAGGATCCAAAGACACATGAAAAGATGCTCAGTATGGTTTGATATCAGAGAGATGCAAATTAAAACCACAAAGAGATACCCCTACACTCCAATCAGAATGGCCATCACAAACAAAGCAACAAACAACAAGTGTTGGAGAGGTAGTGGAGAAAAGGGAACCCTAGTGCACTGTTGGTGGGACTGCAGACTGGTACAACCACTATGGAAAGCAGTATGGAATTTTCTCAGAAAACTAAAAATGGACCTACCTTTTGACCCAGCAATTCTTCTCCTAGGATTATATCCTAGGAACCCTGAAACACCAATCCAAAAGAACCTATGCACCCCAATGTTCATAGCAGCACAATTTACAGTAGCCAAGTGTTGGAAGCAACCTAGGGGCCCATCAGTAAATGAATGGATCAAAAAACTGTGGTACATTTACACAATGGAATTCTATGCAGCAGAAAGAAAGAAGGAGCCCCTACCCTTTGCAACAGCATGGATGAAACTGGAGAGCATCATGCTAAGCGAAATAAGCCAGGTGATCTAACTTGATTTGTTTAAAGAAAATATTAAAAGTTAGAACCTTTTCTGGGAATCTAAACATGTAATCTTTTTTGCTGATAAAACTCCTCAGATGAGACATACTATGTGACATTTTTGTGCTAGTAATGTGGAGCCCTGGTTATTTTCTGAGGAGAGCAAAGGTGAGTAATGATTGTTGACTCACTGAGTTGCAATAGAGGAAAGCAAGACAACAAAATAAGGCAAGCTTTTCACCTGGACCTTTTAGAGATTCGCAAAGCTGCATGAGAATATGTCATATATCAGATTTTGTCTAAAGGCTCAAGAAGTCAGATCAAACATCATTGTACATGATATAATTCCTCCTCCAAACTATTTATTTAAATAATAAATTCAAAGACCAGTTTTTGTGATGATAAAAATAAAACCAATATACCTAACCATTTAAAAACAGCATAAAAATGAAGAGCTGCTCTTACATCTATTTGAGAGAAATTACACAAAATTTCTCTTAATTTTCTTTAGTATCTTTCTCTTTCTTAGAATTGTATTGTTTGTGAGATATGAAAATATATTATTTTTAATGTCATGAATAAGATTATTGCATTTACTTTAGGAAGCATACTTATTAATACAATGTCTAGCAGGAGAAGGCCTGCTTGAGTGTGGTTGGTGGGGTAATAATATGGGTGTAATAATTTATAGTTTTAATTTGAACATTTCACCCAAAATGTCATATGGTGTGTTTGAGTGTGACAGTGTTATGTTACAGAATTACAAGCTTATGATTTTGTAATAGAAAAGGAGCACTATTTGTGCCAGATCCTGTATTTTGTATTTAATTGGTAGGGACTAAATAGCTATACAATAATATATAGGAGCCATTCATAAGCAAATATATAAAAAGTATTTTGTTATATATACATAAAATAGATAAAGAGATGGGAATGAATATGGTAACAATTTACCATCTAGGCAAATACTGTTAAAGGACACACCATTCTTTTAAAAATGTAGTCAGAAATTGGAATAATATTAGGAGCACTGACATTTCAATTAGTATATCCAATGAGGCTAGTTAAATACAAAAACTAAAAATTTTCTGCTTATTCTATATAATCTTTATCTACCAGGATCTTCCAGTCTACAAAATAAAATTGTATCAGGTCAGTTTAGGGTGAGGATACCTTAAAAGGGGATCTTAAAATTTGTCCAACAGCTTAGTTTAGAATATTGATTAATACTGAAAATAAAGCAGTTCCTATGGTTAGTTGGTCTAGTCTTCACAACCAATATTACTAATGTTGACATAGCATATCTATAATGAATCTCATGTATAAAGTTTGATTAAATTGTGGCTGGAATAATGATTTACATAAAAGAAATGTTTTATGAAGAGAGTCTGTTTAAGGCCATATTTCTGGTGTAAATTCTGTTGTTGCTTTATTCTCTTTCATTAAATCCATACATATTTCACAACTATAGGGAAATTACATTAAAAGTTACATTTTATTTAATAGATAACAATGCTTCTTTGCTTACAAAATCTGAAAATTAAAACTAAGGGCTAGCAATTAATGTGATGATGGTCCCTTGATTTTCCCTAACCCTAATATCCCTTTATACAAAACATGTTGTCTAAAGTCAAAATTAGTTTCTCTCAGAAACCTTAAATAATAAAAATCATAAGACACTTAAGCAATATTAACTATATAATCTACTTGCCCTACATGCATATGTATTGACATTATATATGCAAAATTATTTAATGTATACTTTACCATATGCTTTTTTATTATTGTCTAAGTAAGAAAAATACACTAGTTGCTATTCCATTAACTTGCCAATATCTGGATATCAAGGTATGATGATCCCAACAAGATAGTAATGTATATTTAGTGGTATTTGGAGTACACCTACCCCCAACTCAAAAATTTGGTTAATTTATGCTATTTATTTTCCTTATTAATATAATAAAGCCTCAAATCACTTTCAACATATATCAAGCTGTATATTAAATATTATTACAGCTTATTTCTTATGTCAAATTTATAATTGATATAAATAAAAACTTTTAAAATATCTTTTTTCAACCCAGTGGGTCACCATTCCAACTCCCTTGGGTTATGCCAGTCTCACTTGGGAAATATTACTGTAAGCAAAATAAGAAAGTTATATATATGTATACTTTTTTTGTCCAAATAGGTAAAAATTGTCTGAACTATGCCTGATGGGTACTTGGTAGTAACTATAAAAATATATTGAGAGAGGAAGTTTCTGAAAACAATTTGGAGGAATGTTGCAAGAGAAAAGTGGGAGATAATATATGTCCACTATAGGAAAATTACCTTTAAGAAAAAAATAATGAAGAGAGAAACAGCACTTTTGTTCTTCAGGCCTTGGGTAATACAACAGAATAGCAAAAACAATGTTTGCTTTTTCAAAGACAGAAAATACTAATCAGATACTCTGTAGTTTTTGAACTTTACATCAATATTTTCAAAAGGGCTTAAAATTCTCCTTATCTTTTAGAATTCCTGGACTTGTTCTCTTGTTTACTCTTTGCTTGTTCATTGACTAATTAACTTTGCAGACTTTAGATGTTTCTTGCTTTTCAGATTATGTGATAAATGTAGGTACTGATCAAAAACAGATGAATACCTGCTCTCATAGATCTTAGGTTCTACTACAGGAGACAGACAATTAACATAATCATACTAGTACATTTACAATTAAAAATGAATTCATTCACAATTAAAAATAAATTAAGTGACCTGAAAAGTGAAAGAATTTTATGATCTTATATAAAAAGAAAAATAACCTAGCCTGGAAAGCAGAAATACAGAAGATAATTTCACTCTGAGAAAGTCAACCATGAACTCTCATAAAGTGTAACTAAGATTATTTCTTGCAAATGGGTAAGCAAGTAAAACAGGTAAGTTATTAGAAATGAATGAAATGTAAATAAAGAATGGAAAGAAAGCCACAATGATTACACCTGAATCGGGGAAATTGTTGTATGAGATGGAAATGTTGGAGGAGCAGAGCAGACAATGGAGAATTTATCCTAGCAACAATAGGAAGCCATTGATAGATACCAAGTTGGTCATTTGACATGATTATACTTGTTATTTGTCAAAAGTAAATTCTGGGTAGCAAATGCAGGATACATGATAGAGAGGGAAATCAGTTGGAGCCACTGTGATGGTTCTAGTGAGATGCGATAGCTCAAATCAGAATAGTATAGGTGTAGACAAAGTGTGGATTACTTGAGTGAGGTTTATGAAGTAAAATCAACGAGACCTTGTCATAAGCTACATATTAAAGGTGAGGAAGGGGAAGTTGTAAAGAATGTTTTGTAAGTGTCTGGATTGAAAAGTTATGTGATTATTAATATCATTCTCTGAAACATAATATCTTGAAAGTGGAACAGACTTGGCAGATACAGCGAGTGCTTGTGTGTGTACAAAATTATTTCAAGATTTAGGCATATGAATATGAGACTATTTTGAGGTGTCTGAGAGGAGATGTAGAGAAATTTATGAATCTGGAGAAATTTATGAATCTGGAGCTCAGACCCATGCTATAGCTATAAATTTGGCAGTACCTATCATATAGATAGGTAATAATTGTAACTGAGTGGGAAGAGATTACTTTGGCCATTAGGAAGGACTAAAATGTGGGCTAGTTATCATCACTAAGCACTGAGGCAATCAGATACTAAAGAACAAGTCACAAAGCAGATACAGACGAAATTGGAAGATGCTGATGAGGAAATCTAAAAAAGAAGTAGTCTCATGGGCACTGACAGAGGGTAGTGTTTCAACAAGGAAAGTTTTATAATCAATGTCAGATTCCAATAGGGAGACATGTAAGTTGACTAAAACATATCCACAGAGTTATACATGGGGAAAACTGTATTGCTGGAACAAGGTATCATGATTTTATGAGAAAATATTTAGAAAATGAGAGAGCAAGATACCAAATAAAATTTTAAAATAAATATAAAATCAATGGAAAAAAACAAAATACTCAGAAGATTGCCTTCTCAGAGAATATACTTTATCAAAAAGAGTACTATATGTAATAGACCAGATTCTATGGTTGATCCTGGAGTCTCAGAGACAGAGCAGGCAGGGTGGGAATGCAGATCATAAGCCTAGGAAACAATCAGCCCAAATAAGGACAGATTAGAGGAATGTCTTCAATAAACTGAGGAAATGAATTTTTAAAAAGAGCTAATAAAATATTAGGATTACTCTGCTTAAATTGAGAGAAGTGTTTGGATATTAGAGAAATACATATATGTATTTCATATATATTTCTATATTTTACTTTCTATGTTTTAATATCTGAATTTCTATATTTTATATTTTACTTCTATATTTTAAGTTATATCATTATTCTATTATATTTCTATATGTATTTCTATATATACATACAAATATCTATATTTGTATATACATACAAAAATCAAACAAGAAAAACAAAAGAAAAACGGAAAAACCCATATCAAAATATAAGACAAACTATAAACAGTGATGACTTGAAGAATTTGTAGACTATAAGAAGAAAGATATGTTTGACGTTTACACTTGGAAAACACTCTCATTTTTGTGGAAGGTATTCATGACTTTGGAAATACAAAGAAGGAAATACAATGACAACCTAAACATGGTTTGCAGAAAAAGGTAGTTGAATAATTATGCAAATCTACTAATGTTTTAAAAATGTAAGATTTCCCCATAGGCAGAAATGGAGAAGTACATACTATTAAGTTATAGGGAGAAAGATAAAACCTAAGCAAAAAACAAGAAGTAGAAAAGTTTGAGGAAGCAAGTTTAAGGGAGCTAAATACTCAAATGACCAAAAGGAAGAAAGAGTTAGATAATTCTAAAGAGAGATTTGAGTATAATACCAGGTCTATAAAATCAAATAAAACATAAGCCAAAATGCAGGGCTTTCTGTCTTACCATATATGTTCCTGAAAAGGAAAATTTTTTCTTTTTTCTGCAAGATTTCCATCTTTAAAAATGACAAGGTCATTGAGGGGAAACAGTAAAAGGAAAGTCAAAATCATTCAAATTCTAAACTGAACACTGACAAAACCAAATGTTATACCTGGGGACATAACCCAGGTTGGAGGCTTCCTCAGGTGATATTAAACATGCACGAAAACAATAGATTGGAAATACCTATTTCATGGTGAGGACATATGAGGATGAAAGTGGAGTTTTAGACATAAGAAGAGCAACCTGGCAGGATTTGAGGAAGCTGGGATAGCTCTACCTGCAGGTGTTCAAAATTAATTTTGGTAAAAATAGCAGTGAAAGGGTTTCTTCCTTGTATTGTGGAAAACAAAGTTTTATTTTTTTATTTTTTCCTCTCTGAAGTTATACTTCTATTCCTGCTATTCTACTCCCTTTCCTGGTGGGATACAGGGATAAGTATGGACAAGTTCCATCTTAATACTTACATTACTTATCAATGTACCAATAGCAAATGAAAGATTAGTGCTTTAGAAATACAGGTTACAGCAGAACAGATTATAATATATCTATTGACATTTAGGAGAAGGAGGAGGAGGAGGAAGAAGAAGTATTATATGTTACATATCATGCCTTTTAGCAGGAAGTCAATACAGATGATCTAAGGTGGCAAAGCAGTAGATAAAATTATCAAACATTTAAATAAATGAAGGGAACTGAAAGATGAGGATGACTTAAGGGTAGTTGCATCTGGGGATGGGACTAGGTTGTCTACTACTGCATTTCATTTAGCTCATCTCTTTTATTTTGTATGTAATCATATCACATTATTTTCACTAAAAATCAATAAAAATAATTAAAAATGAACTACTTCATCAACAACAAAGTTTCTAATCCTTAAGGCTAAGAACCACTTATTCTGTTTGAAATATATTATTCTAAACACTCTAATTAAAATTTTATGCCCTGGCTGGTGTAGCTCAGTGGATTGAGCATGGGCCTGTGAACCAAAGGATCACAGTTCGATTCCCAGTCAGGGCACATGCCTGGGTTGCAGGGCAGTTCCTGGCAAGGGATGCATGAGAGGCAACCATACATTGATATTTCTCTCCCTCTCTCTCTCCTTCCCTTCCCCTCTAAAGATAAATAAATAAAGTGTTTAAAAAATTAAAAAAATAAAAAAATAAAATTTTACTACATGTGGAAGAGTGCATTGGTTAGAAATCTACACGATGGAATAATACTCAGCAACAACAACAAAAAAAGACAATTTTATCCTTTGTGACAGTATAGATGGACCTGGAGAACATTATGCTAAGTGAAATAAGTCAGTCAGAGAAAGACAAATACCATATGATTTCGCTCATTTGTGAAATCTAATGAACTGAATTAACAAGCAAAATAAAGACAGACTCATAGATGGAGAGCAGGACAACAGCTAAGGGGGCGGGAGTGTAGGAGATGGAGAGACTAAGTCAAAAGGAAACAAGACTCACGGGCAGGGACAGCAGTGTGGTGACTGTGGGTGGGGCAGGGAGGCTAAATGGTAATGGAAAAATACAATAAAAATACATTTTAAAATAAGAAATGACCTGTTCCAAATGCTTCTCTTGATTGCTATCATCACCATCCTCAGCTAGTCTGTGATGAAGCAGAGGGGTAGGCCAGGATTTTCATCAGCCTCAGAGAGAAAGACTTGGCCTACCCAACCCGACTTATTTCAAAGGATCTTGACCAAGAGCACTTAACATCTTTTAGCTTTGCTTATAAAATGAGATGTTTATAACTACTTTGCAACATTATTAGGAATACAAAATTATATACAAATTTAAAACACCCGGTTGTGGTAAGAGTTTAATAAATGTTAATTATCCTCATTTAAATAATTTGAAATGTTTAACTACATTGAGAAATTCTAAGCAAAATTTAAATTGCTTTAGGCCTCTTGCAGTGGCAAAAATCATACTTAGTAAACATTTTAATACAACAGTTGCCACAGGCAAATAGAGGCTTTACACGAAATTAACTCTCTGGTTCCCTCATATACTTGTTCTTCCTGATTTTATCATCGTGCAATCTAAGTATCTTACGTATTCCATGCTTAGGGTCCTAAGAAATTATGATGCCTTTTTCCTTCCAGTATTATTCACTTTGAAGTAAACAAGTCAGTTGTGAGTGAGTGTGCCTCTTTAACAATCGTTTGTCAGCTGGGCACTGAATTTGGTAGTAAAAAACAATTTTTAGCAGTGCTTCTAATTTTTAAGTGTTTGTTTTTCATATTTGGCCTTAGCTTGAAAAAAAGGGCATGTATTTTGGGAGCATCATACTTCTTCCTGTCCCACAGTTAATGAGGCACATGAAGCATTGACTGAGGCTTGATCATGCATACAGAGCAGGCAGCCAGGAGCAGGCACATCCTTCTCTTGCAATGAAACCATCTGCAGCCAATCCCAGCAGGTTTTCCTTCAGGGCTATGAGCAAAAGGCAAGAATACAGATTGTTTCTCATTCTACTATATTCTAGCACCGCAGAGACAAAATTCAAGAGGGAAAAGTTAAATAAGCATATACAGATGTCTTTTTCCAGGTTGATTTCTATTTTCCAAATCTTCACTCTAAGTCGTATAATTAAGGGGGAAAAATCTCTGATCAAAACAAGTGCATTTTTATACATTAGAGAAAGAGGGTCATATGTGGAGAGAGCACATCTGCCAGGTCTTGATTTTAATCATTTATTTGATAGATATTTCTGGACAAACAGACTCAGCCATGACCAGATGTAGCATGTCTCTGTTAATAATCTGAGTTAATTGAGTCTCCCTTTTGCCATTTGCCAATTATCTATGGATCCAGACTGAGAGTTTTCTGTTTCCCTTTTTTTACTAGAAGGTTAGAGAAGCGTAAACAAAGTGATCAAGAAGGATGAGAAATGCCATTATGATGTTTCTGCAGCTGGGAATAGGGGCCCCTGTTTTCCTGAGAGCAGCTGAACAGAACACAATTCAATAAACTTTCCTCGGGAAGTTTCACGCAGATTGGGGATGGCTTAAAAGTATTTCTCCTTTTGATTAAGGAAAACGGAGGGGAGGATGAGGAAGAAAATATTAAATGGAATGTACTCACTGATGGAATATGGACTTTCATTGCTCTGACTGAGTGCTTGGTAGGGGTTTTCACCGCATCTAATAATCATTTCCTCAGTAGGCTGCAAAAAATTAGGAGATTATGTTTCTCATAATCAAGGCTCTATTTATCAGGCATACTACTTAAGAATTTCATTGTTATTGATAACTAACACGTTATTCATTTATAAAACTTACCCCGGATTATGCATTCTTGCTTAGAAATGAAACATTCAATAGCAAATAACAGAGTTTCAGGTATCTGCTGATTATAATCATTCAGCAGTGAAAAAAGCAACTACGGGTGACATTATAGCCTTGAAAAACTACATTTGAAAATTTAATGTGAACCCGCAAGTAGAAAAGGGCAACATCTTTTCTTTATGGTAAGTTCATCAAACCTAAATTGAACAAGTTTTTGAAGGTCATGACTATTAGCAGGAGGATAGTGATTCAAACACAGGAAATATCAATGTATCTGAAGATTATGGACCAGTATTATTGTTCCAAGAATGTTAGCAATTTGGAAAAGATAATGTTGTATTTGGATGATAAACATGATGAATTTATAAACTTGTGAACCGTGTTCTTTCAAGTATGTAAAATGTTAGTTTTCTCTTCAGTCTAAAATATTTTCCTTTTGGTGATCCTTTTGAAATGTGATTGCAGTGGTTATACATATACAGATATGTGCTGATTTTAAATTTATATAAATGATAAAGAATTATCAGTAGCAAAATTAAACTAACATCAAAGTGCATGAGATATTCCAAAGTGAGAAACAATGAAATGTGTACAGAATTTTTATCTTTTTCCAAGTCTGTTTCCAGAAAGGAAGTTTGAGATCCTTGGGAGCACAAACAAATGAATCTTACTCATCTTTGAATTTCTAGTCCAAGCACTGTGTCTGACACATAGTCATTGCTTTGAAAAAAAAGTTTTATGAGGCCCTGTCCAGGTTGCTCAGCTGGTTGGAGTGTCAACATGTACACCAAAGTTTGTGGGTTCTACCCCAGTCAGGGCACATACATAGCTTGCAGATTTGATGTCCAATTGAGAGTCAACCAATAGATGTCTGTCTGTCTGTCTGTCTGTCTGTCTCTCCCCGCCCCCTTCCTCTGTCTCTAAAATCGGTAACTATACTGTATATCCTCGGGTGAGAATTTTTTTAAAGTGTTATCAGTAGTAAATGTGGACAATGATAGCCTCAATTGTCTCCTTCACACATAGGAAATGAACAATACTCAGGTACAAAGAGCAGAAAATTAACTACCCAACTATTTTGAATTATTTTCTTAACCTGGATTTATATCTTCTTAAAGGAGATATTCAACTGTAATTTGTGCACAAAGATGAAAACAGAAGCTATTGCCTATACATTCTTTAAATGGCACAGAATATTCTACAGAAAGATAGAATCCCCACAGAGTATATTATCAATATTTATAAACTCAATATACTTTCGTATCTTTGACTTAGACATCAGACCTCCTTTCCTTTTTTAGCTAAACCTCATTTCCCTGCTATTGTCCCCCAAATTCCCCTCCGTCCTCATTCCTTTTCTTCTGCATATTTACTTTCCCTTCCTTTAAGCTTTCATTCCCTTCTTTGTGCATTTACATATTTACATAAAGTGGCATGAATTTTTTTAAGAGGTAGGACTTTTCTAAATAATTACACAAATACAGCCCTGGCTAGTGTGGCTCATGGACTGAGTGGTGGCCAGTGAACCAAAGGGTCACCTCTCTGATTCCCAGTCAGGGCACATGCCTGGATTGCAGGCCAGGTTCCCAGTGTGGGGCACATAACAGGCAACCACAGGTCGATGTTTCTCTCCCTCTCCTCCCTCCTTTCCCCTCTCTAAAAATACATAAATAAAATCTTTAAAAAAATAAAAATAATTATGCAAACAGGAATGGACAAAAGTAGGTTTACAGTTGTGAGTACATGAAACCCAGAGTATGTTCTTCTATTGTTATTTATTAATCATTGTATTATTTATTTGCACTGCAACTATAAACTTTTTCCCACCCCAGTATGCATTTAGGTTATACAAAGACTATATGATTTATGAGAAATTGGAAATTATTTTCTTTATGCTGTTGCAATAGGAAGAGTACCCTAGATGCTCAGATGCTTAGAAGATCAATGTATCAGTATGGTGGATTGTTTTAGACGTTTATAAGGAGTAGCAAGATATAGCTTGGTGATTTTACAGTTGAGGCTGGTTTTGTAAACAAAGGGAATCTGAGTCAGTTAGGAAATGTTTATATTATGGGAATTAAGGAAGACCACCGAAATAAAAACAAGGAAATGTTATTTATTCAGAGCTTTCCATTGCAAGTCAGCCACTATCCCTTGTATTTGGCAGAGACCAGAGACGCAAAGGTAGATATGGTGATGTAAAGCTTTATAGTAGATAAAAGGGAAGGCTTCAGGTGTGTCTTGATTGGAGGCTGTTGGCCTGGGAATTCTGTAAGCAGGCTAATTAGAAGTGGGGTGTCTTATGTGATTGGTTAGAGGTGTATAATTGGCTTTCTCTAGTTGGTCCTAAATTGGAAGTAGGAAGAGAATTTAGGGAAACTATCAGTCATTAATCAAGTTCTGGCTATGTGTGAATGATTGTTACAGGGGCATTGTTTGGCTTCCCAGAGTGTTTGTGAGAGATTGTTACAAGGGTTATTGCTTGGTTTCCCAGAGTGTTTGTTAGAGATTGTCTGACCTCCGACAAATTTGACTTGTAGCCAGTTAAGTCCGTTTACGAGGCTAGTTACTGCAGGGAGCAGACTGGCCTTCCAGGCTTATTGCTGCAGATTGTTGGCGAAAGATCTGTTCCATAAGTGGTCTGACCATTGCCTGTTTCACATATTTAGTCACTCAGTGTCTAGCTGCTTTCAGCAAGGGGGAACAAACAGTTGAGCTAATCATTTATGAGAGAAGGAATGGGGATTTGTAGGAACCGTGTCTAGCCTTATTATAAGTAAACAACAGGGTCATCCATGAGTCTCATCTAAGTCATATGGGGAAAGCCGGTTCTTTGCAGTAAGCCATTTCCCAGGACATGAAAAGAAAAGTTAGGAGATTTCACAAAACAAAAGCGGGAGGGGGAGTTAAGCAGCACTGGTTACTGGAGGCTCAGAACTCAGGTAAAGTTTATTGTTGTTAAGGGCACAGTGCTTTTAGAAAAATATGATTGAAGACATTTCAGAACTGTTACAGAACAAGGTAAGTTTAATTATTCTGATTATATTCAATAAAAGTTATCTCTGAAAACAGGCATTCAGGATAACAACTATCAAAAATGTGCATGGTTATGAGGATTAAAGATAGAATTTTTAGCAGCTCTCTACCTAAGTGTTCTTTCTTCTACAAGTTCTTAAAAATGATGTGAAAGTTGACATTTAGATATATAGTTACAAACCTCCAAAACATGATATCCAGTGGAAGGCTTGACCACTCCTGAGGACCAGAGTAGTCACTGAAACAGGTTAGAGAGTTAAACCACAGAAAGATGTTCTAAGCAAAATTTCCAAAATAAAGAAATCATCAAAAAGAAATTTACTCTAATTATTTTTAATCTTTAGATCCCATTTTGGTCTAAATCTCTAGTCCAATATTTCTTACCATGAAATTTCCCTTTTTGTTTATTGGATTCAATATGCTTAGAAAACATGCTAACATAATATTAGTCCCAAAAATGGGTTACGTATCCAGTGGCTAATACATAAGAACCACCATGAGTAGTTGCACAAGGTAATGTCAAACAAATATCAGTTTTATAATTTTTTCATGAGTTTCTCAGCAGTGTAGGGGGAAAATACGCTTCTGGGGAAAACCGTGCATTTTTCAGACACTGGGCCTCCAGCAGTTATCCAATTCTGACCCTGCGGGGACTCTGCTCTTTCATTACCTTTGAGAGGTTTTAGAACTCTGTAAATTGTGGAAGACTGATAGTATTGAAAATAATAATTGTCTATAAATATTCATATAAATTATGTCAGTTGGAGGTTCAATTGATTTCCCTCACCCACTGTAGAAGAAACTGGATTTTTTTAAATTTTAAAATGCATTGAAATATTTCTGATCTATAAATATATCTATTCTTTAGATTCTTCTTTGAACTAGTTGTAACATCTTTCTGATCTCTCATTAATAATGAGTTAAATAAATATTTGAACACATTAATTTTATACCTGTATGAGTACAATTTTAATTTCTTTGAAATTATCCTTTAACAGTGCATTTTTAAAAGTAAATAATATACTCTTAGATACCAATTAAATAATGTCTGTTTTAAAATAGGGAGATTTTCTAATATATTAACCAATACAGTTGACCTTACCTTTGCAACTTGCATTATATTTCTCATTTTATCCCTATATTTACATTATGTATAACCTTTAAAAGGTAAACTGTATGTTCTTGGTTGTGCAAATCAGTGTATATGCACACTCACGCACATGTGAACAGAGCCTCAAGGGATGTATGGATATAACAAAAAATGATCATTCATGTTACTGGACTACGAGGAGAGGAGAAAGAGGAGAGAGCTAAAAAAAATGCCCAAAGGAATAATTTGTAAAAACTTTTTCCAATTTGGTAAAACACAGACCCCTGTGTATTCAAAGACTTGTGTGAATCCCAGGCAGGATAAACCCAAAGAAATCCATGTCAGGACACATTATGTAAGTTACTGAAAACGAAAGACAAAGAAAATCTCTTGAAAGAGAGAGAGAGAGAGAAAGAGAGGGAGAGGGAGAGGGAGAGGGAAAGAGAGAGAAATAATACCTTCCCTACAGGAGAAAAAAAAACAATTTGAATGTACACAGAACTACCTGGATGAATATCCAGCCTATTACATTAAATGGAAAATATCAACTCCCAAAACTTCAATACATCACTTCATTTATATAATTCTTTAAAAAAACATATTGTATTGATTATACTATTACAGTTGTCCCATTTCTTCCCCATCATTCCCCTCCACCCTGCACACCCCTCCCACCCACATTCCCCCACTTTAGTTCATGCCCATGTGTCATAAGTTCTTTAGCTTCTACATTTCCCACACTATTCTTGCCCTCCCCCTGTCTATTTTCTACCCACCATCTATGCTACTTGTTCTTTGTACCTTTT
>PVKU01006604.1:0-100821 GCA_004027475.1 Anoura caudifer
ACCATAGTTCATGAGGAAGGAGGAAAGGGGCAGTGACTGTGGATATGTAACTGAGAGTGATACATGGAGGGAGCTTGACAATAAGTGATGGTAAAACTGGGCAAGAAAGGAAACCACAGGAGAATGCTGAAAACCATAAATAACATTAATGCTTATCTTTTTTATTTTATCTGGAGAAAAAGGAGAAGAAATATGACTTAATTGTGCCATCTAAATGGTTTCTTCTTCTGGTAAATTGTCCTCCTGCTGTTGATGAATGCAATTATTCCATTTATGTATTAGAGTCCTGCTAGCTTAATAGATTCCTAATGAAGTTAGCAGAGGGTTTGTGTTTCATTATGTAACTTTACAGACAAAAAAATGTTATTAGAGACACCTCCAAATATTTTCATACTATGTACTTACTACATGTTTTATTTTATTTTATCTTTTGTTATTACAGCTATTTGGCTGTGGCCCTTTATAAGAATCCATTTATTTATAGAGTTGTGAAATAAATTAAATTGTATCCTGTAGATTTCCTTCTAGCATTTTCTAGCATTAATTTGGCATTGGTTTCCAGAAGTTTTGTTTTTTATTTTTGGTGGAGGCATCATAGTATTAGTGAGAATTTGAAGTCAGAATATTAGTGCTTCAAAGCATAGTAATTTGGAGTGTGCTTATTATTACTGAAAATAAAAAGTCTGTTCCCTCAAAAAAGCCTTAGACATTGGAGCTAAAACAGATACCAGCGAGTGAGATACAAACCAGCGAGTAGTACATGTTGGAGGCAGAATAGAGAGAGGTGGTAGTTAGAGGGTAAACCAGTTAACTAGTTGGTATGTACTAAATAAAAATTACAGAGGGTGTGGCCAGTGCTGTGGTGACCAGGATATGGGAAGACGGGTTGGAACAGAGATCAGTAGAAAGTGAAGAAAGAGGTGATGGCATTTAATTCAGATAAATTATGGTCCCAGGCACACCTTGTGTCGTTAGAATAGAGCAAAAGGGAATCTAGATACTTATGTTATTTCTTTCTGCATGTTTATTTATTCTGCTAGAGACTATCACCTCATTGCCTACTAATGTTACAAGACTATTCTTTTCCTAATCCCATTTCACCCTATGGTTGATTCATTATAAATTTACCATATTTTATTATAACAATTTGTTGTCTGGTCTGTATACTTCACAGACATTGAGAAGAGGGGTATTGCCTCGTTATTCTGTGTCTCCAGCATGTTGTAGAATACTACATATGTAGTTTCCACTCAGTAATGAATGAATTTCTATACTGATGCACAGATTCTAATTTGAATAAAATAACCCCATAACGTGATATTCTCTTCCTGTTGAATCCTTAATTTTTTTTTTGCAAAAATATTTTTGATCTACATGACACTTTTAACTTTTTGAGGTGGGTGGGTATCAATAGCTTCAATTAGTGGCTTCCTTTCAATCTTGGCCTCTGCAAAGTGACTTTGAAAACTCCTTTCTTTAGGGGTGGATCTATTTAATTATCCTTGTATTAGGGCCACCTTAGCAATATTATTTAGATGCTATAGTGAGGAAGAGAATAGTTGTGCTAGTTTGGATTCTAAGTCTCAAAAAACCATGCACTCTTCTGTTTTTTTCTGGGATCCTGCACCTCGTTTTGAACAAGCCAGGGCTGGTGTGATGGAGGACGCAATATCATGTGAAGCCCTCTCACCATTCCTTCTTAATATCAGACTAAAAATTCTAGCTAATATAATGGACAAGAAAAGGAAACTAAAGTTATAGAGATTGGTAAGGTAGAAATATAACTAACTTTGTTCACAGATGGTATGAATATCTATGTAGAAAATCTGAAAAAAATGACAAAATCCTTCTAAAACTAATAGGTGATTACGGCAAGGTTGAAGGATATAAGGTCAAGGGGGTAAAATGGCAATGAATGAATACCTATTAATAATAACCTTAGATATAAATGGGTTAAATGCTCCAATCAGAAGATACAGGGTAGCTGAATGGATAAGAAAACATGACCCTCACATATACTGCCTACAAGAGACCCATCTCAGAACAAAACACCTACATGTAATGAAAGTGAAGAGTTGGAAAAAATATTTCAAGCAAACAGGCAGGATAAAAAAAGCCAGGGTAGCAAACTTATACCAGACAAAATAGACTTCAAAACAAAGGACATGAAGAGACAGAGAAGGATAATTCATAATACACAAGAGAATAATCCATCAAGAAGACATAAATATTGTAAACATATGTGTGCCCAACATGGGAGCACCCAAATATATAAGATAAATCTTGGAGGACTTCAAGAAAGATGTAGATAGCAACACACTTATACTAGGGGATTCTAACACCCCACTGTCAACAATGTATAGATCTTCCAAACAAAGTATTAACAAGGATATTGTGGAACTGAACAATGCCGTAGATCAGATCAAATGGACTTAAGTGATAGATAGATATAGATATAGATATAGATAGATATAGCTTCCACCCCAAAGAAACAAAATACATACTCTTTTCAAATTGCACATGGAACATTTTCAAAGTAGACCACATGATGGGACACAAAACAATCTTCAACAAATTCAAGAAAATTGAAATTATATCAAACATTTTCTGAAACTAGAAACCAACCTCAAGGAAAACTCTAAAACACTCAAATTTATGGAGATTGAATAGCACAATGAATGGATCGATAATGAGATCAAGGAAGAAATCCAAAAGTTTATGGAAACAAGTGAAAATAAACACAATAGTCCAAAACTTATGAGACACAGCAAAGGCAGTACTGAAAAGGAAGTTCATAGCAATACACTCCTATCTAAAAAAGATAGTAACATTTCAGAGAAACAGTCTAACCATACATCTAAAAGAACTGGAGGAACAACAACAAACAAAGCCCACAGTGAGTACAAGGAATGAAATATTCAAAATCAGAACAGAATTACATGACCTAGAGACTAAAAGAACAATTCAAAGTTTCAATGAATCCAAGAGCTGGTTCTTTGAAAAGATAAACAAAGTTGACAAGCCTTTCAGCAGACTTATTAAGAAAAAAGAAGACGGCCCAAATAGACAAAATCAGAAATGAAAGAGGAGGGATTACAACTGATACCACAGAAATACAAAGGAATGCAAGAAATTACTATGAACAATTACATGGCAAGAAATTTGAAAACCTGGGTGAAATAGACAAATTTCTAGAAGTTTATAATCTTCCAAAACCCAATGAGGAAGAAGCAGAAAGCCTGAACAGACTGGGAACAGATTGTGAAATCAAAGCAGTAATAAAACTCCTGGCACACAAAAGCCTTACACCTTAGACCAGAGAGTTTCACAGGAGAATTTTACAAAACATTTAAAGGAGAGCTGGCCCCAATCCTACACAGATTATTAAAATAAAATCCAAGAGAGGGAAGACTCCCAAAATCTTCTTACGAAGCCAGCATTATCTAAGGAGCACACACAGAGGGCCCAGAGACATATGAAAGGATGCTCGGCATCACTAGCCATCAGAAAGTTGCAAATTCAAGCCAAAATGTGATACCACTTAACACCGGTCAGAATGGCCATCATAAAAAAATTGACAAACAATAAGTGTTGGTGAGTTTGTGGATAAAAGGGAACCCTAAAACACTGTTGGTGGGAATGCAGACTGGTGCAGGTGATGTGGAAAAAAGTATGGAATTTCTTCAGAAAACTAAAAATGGAACTGCTTTTTGACCCAGCAATTCCAGTGCTGGGATTATACCTTAAGATTCTGGAAACATCAATTAAAAAGCACCTATGCACCCAAATGTTCATAGCAGCATAATTTACAATAGCTAAATGTTGGAAGCAACCTAAGTTCCCATCAGTAAATGAGTTGATCAAAAAACTATGGTACATTTATACAATGGAATACTAGGCAGCAGAAAGGAAAAAGGAGTTACTACCCTGAGCAACAGCATGGATGGAACTGGAGGGCATCATGATCTCACCTATAAGTGGAACCTAATCAACTAAACAAACAAACAAGAAAATGGAACCAGAGACACTGAAATAAAGAACAAACTAACAGTAACCAGAGTATAGGGGGGAGGAAGTAAGAAGGGGGAAACTGGGAATGGTCATGAAGGAACTTGGATAAAGGACACATGGACAAAGCCAAAGGGGGTATAATTAAGGAGGGGAGGTGGGAATGAGTGGGGCAGGGTGGAGTATTGTGGGGAAATAGGAGGCAACTGTATTGGAACAATAAAAAAAGTAAAAATAAAATTTAAAAACATTTAAACTTTAAAAAGTTTAAAGTATATAATAATCTGTTTCCTATATAGCAGGAGGAAACAAGTGGAATTTGAAATTAAACACACAATACTATTTATATTGGCAGCCCCCAAAATAGAATACTTAGGTATAAATCTAACAAAATATGTACAAGATGTATATAAGAAAAATGGCATAACTCTGATGAATGAAATAAAAGAACTAACTAAATGGAGAGATATTGTATGTTTGTGGATAGGAAGACTCAATATTGTCAAGGTGCCAGTTCTTCCCAACTGACCTATAAATTCAATGTCGTTTCAATTAAAATTCCCAGCAAATAACTTTGAAACCATAGAAAACTGTTTTATAGTATATATGGAGAGGCAAAATACCCAGAACAACCAATATAATATCTAAGGAGAACAAAGTCAGAGGACTCACAATATCCATGTCAAGACTTTGTATTTACACTATAGTGAACAAAACAGTATAGTATTGGTGAAAGAATAGGCAAGTAGTTCAATGAAACATAATGGAAAATCCAGAAATAGACCTCCATAAATATTGTCAACTGGTCTTTGACAAAGAGAAAAAGCAATGAAATGAAGCAAAGACAGTCTTTTCAACAAATAATGCTGGAACAACTGCACATCCACATGCAAAATATGAATGTAGGTACAGTCTTTACAAAATTCACAAAAGTTAAGTAAAAATGGATCATGGACATAAATGTAGAACACAAAGTGATGAAACTCCTAGAATATAACATAGGAGAAAATCTAGACAAGTTTGGGTATGGTGATGGCTTTTTAGATACAATACCAAGGGCATGGTCCATGAAAGGAGTAATTGATAAGCTGGACTTCATTAAAATCAAATATCTCCTCTGCAGAAGACACTGTCAAGAGAACGAGAAGGTAAACCACAGTTGCAAAAAATATTTACAAAAGACTCATCTGATAAAGGACTGTTATCTAAAATGTACAAAGAACTCTAAAAACCTAATAAGAAACAAATGGTTTAAAAATGGCCCAAAGACTTTAACAGGACCTTAAGTTCACCAAATGTATATTATATAATATACAATAAGCATAATAAGGTATTGTATATGGTAAATAAGCCTAAGAAAGGATGCAGGGAAATGCAAATGAAAACAAAAATGAAACACCACTACACAACCATTAAAATGACGAAATCCAGAACAGTGTCAACAAGTGCTGCTGAGGATGTAGAACAAAAGGATGTTCTCTCATTCTCTCACTTGTTGCTAGTGGAATTGCAAAATTGTGCAACCACTGTGGAAGACAGTTGGTCGGGTTCTTACAAAACTTAACATATTCTTATGATCCAGCAGTCATACTGCTTGGTATTTACCCAAAGGAGTTGAAAACATACCCACACAAAACTTGCACGTAGATGTTTTTAGAGTCTTTATCCATAGTTGCCAAAACATGGAAGCAACAATGAATATCCTTTAGTAGGTAATTGGATAAATAAACCATAGTACATCTGGACAGTAAAATATTATTAGTGGTAAAAAGAGGTGAGCTATTAAGCCACTAAAAGACATGGAAGAACCCAAAATGCATATTACTAAGCAAGAGAATCTGATCTGAAAAGACAACATGCTGTATGCTTCCAGCTATATGACACTTGAAAAAACAAAACTATAGAGAAAATACAAAGGTCAGTGGTTGCCAGGGAAAAAGGGGGTAGATGAATATGCGGAGCACAGAGAATTTTTAGGTCAATGAAAATATTCTGTGTGATACTACAATGATGGATAAATGTCATTATATATTTGCCCAACCTATAGAATGTACAACACCAAGATTTAACCGTAATGTATATACTATGGACTTTGGATGGTTGTGTCTGTGTTAGGTTCATCGATTGTGACAAATGTACCATTCTAGTGGTGGAAGTTCAAAATGAGGGAAGCTGTGCATGTGGAGAGGAAGGGGATTATGAGAAATGTCTGACCTTTTCTTAAGTTTTTCTGTCAACCTGAAACTTCTCTAAAAATAAAATTTATTTTAAAAGATATCATGTGGAAGAAAATCCAATTATTTCATCTGAGGTCATTCTGGACCAACCTTAGCCGGTCAAGTCAAACTCCAAACGGAGAACAGTGTGTGATACATTTATAATGCTTGATAAATATAAGGTGTTATTTTTTTTTCCTGTAGATCTTCACACCTGGCATCTCTCTTTTTGGAAAAATGCATTTTTATGACCAATTTTGGTGGCATGTATCTCTTAAATTATCTTTGTAATCATGCCTCCACCACATGGCAATTTATAGGATTTGATTGTCAGTCATCTAGTTTAGTCTATATATATATGTTTTTCCTCAGAAAAATGTTGCTAATTTATAATTTTAGTTCTGTGCAATATAAACATAACTTCGTATTTTATAGGTATACATTTATAACCACTCTTCCTTTATCTACATATGCAAAGTCTACTCAACAACTTCTGATCTTGCATAGTACATCAGATTCAGCATGGATAGCACTTTCTATCTTATTTCTTTTCCAGGTAATCCTATTATTGAAGCCAATCATCCTACAGTTATTTTTAACTCTATCCTTACTTTCCACTGAGTCCTATTAGTCTTTTATAATTTTAAGTTTTGTCTTATTTATTTTCAATTAGTTTCAATTAAAGGCTTTGCATCACCACTTTTCTATTTAAACGTGATTTTGTCTTTTCTGTCCATGTTTTTTGATTCTTGTATCTCTGATATATCCTATGTACCATTGCAGTAATTTTACTAGGTATCAGGGAGAAGAGGAGAAGGTAAATGTATTAATATTAATTGAGATCCCTGCTCTGGAGAAAACCTTGGGCTACATGTTTTATTCATTCTTTCATTAAGAAATATGGTTTTAGCTATTACTAGGGGAAGTTATTGTTCTAACTAATAATAATACAAGGATGTTCTATGTGAAATATACATACTTTATACCTTCACAGAACTAATAACTTAGCAGATGAGAAGCAGAGAGAGAACATTCAAGTAAACAAATCATTTAAAAAAAAGCCTTCCCAAAAGAAGGCCAGTTGAAGATATTGGTACGAGTGTTTAAAACTCTTATACCCAGAGAAATGATAGTAACAATTTTCTTAGAAAGTTAAATAATACATAACCACTCTCCCAAATATGAAAACAAATTTCCTGTGAAGTAGTAATACTGTGAAAAAACCCATGTAAAATAAAGTGGATAGGAGACTTCTAAGTACTCTAAGGACAACACCGCAGAAATCTGCTCCATGAAGAACTGACACAACCAAACTCTGTAGTGAGACACCAAAGTTTAGGACATATTCTGGAAGAATCCGTTGTGGAATGTGAGTTCATATCCTCAAATTATCAAACATATAATGGACATCAATGTCAAAAAGTGCATTACCAAGTCTATAGATAGAATATCTTGGGGCTAAGAAACCAGAATTAAAAGAAAGTTCAAAAGAACAATAAAAACAAACAAACAAACAAACCAAGCAGAAACAGACTCATAAATACAGAGAACAGACTGATGGTTGCTAGAGGCTTAGAGGTATTGGGATACCAGGTGAAAGTGGTGAAGAGATTAAGGGAAAATCAGTAGCTATAAAATAGACACAAGGATGTGAAGTACAGCGTAGTAAATGTAGTCAATAATATTTTAATAACTCTGTATGGTGCCAAGTGAGTACTGGCAATGTTGGGGAGGGGGACGCTTTGTAAAGTGTACGATTATCTAAACACTACGCTGTATACCTGAAACTATACAAATGATATTGAGTGTAAAAATTAATTTTAAAAATGCAAAAAATGTTCAGCATCTATATTTAAAATTCAGTGGAGAAAAATGGACAAGGCTAGAAACTTCATTTAGCTAACAGTATAGGAAGAGATGCTTAAACATACAGTAATTTGAAAATGAAAATTAAAAATAATGGAATATCTAATATACTTATCTAATCAGCAAAAAAAAATTGAAAATGGGATAAATACCAAATATCAGCCGTGAGACTATGGATCGGAGCAGACATGCTGGGGGCAACTCTGCAGCACTTAGATACAATGCTGACACTTCCTATGGCCTGTAAACGCTTGTACTTTGTTTTTCCTCAGAGAAGCAGTTCCACAAAGGATATGTACAGGTATATTTGTTGCAGCCTTGTAGTGGTAGTAGGGAGCTTGAGGCAACAAATACATCAAATATGATAGAATAACATGTAGCACTTGGAAACAATGGCTAGATGGATACACAACAACATAGATTTCTAAAACATGTAGCTGAGTAAAAACAGCAAGAAGTAGAATAAAGACTACAAACCACGAGCATTTATGTAAATTACACAAATTACACATCCATACACAGGAAATAGCACTGCATATTTAAAAGAATATATATATGTATATGTACATAAATTAAAGATATGTATCTAAAAATTAGAATGGATGTCTGATGGAGCAGGGAATAAAGATGGACCTGGGGAGACAAGAATTAAAAAGAAAAAAAACAATAAACAAACAAGAAAGCCTACCACAAACTAAAACATAAAATACAATATAAATGGTGAGGTCTCTTTAAGAGATTAAAGGAAGTAATTACTTTAAAGAAATGAGAAGATGAGATTAGGAAAATCAACCAATTAGAGATTCTGAATGTGAAGATTCATTTGAAATTGCAAAGTACTGTGAAGGAAAGGAGTCATATACTACTACAGAGAGTAGAGGTGTGAATGTGGGAAAAGGACTGAGTGGTCAGAAGAGGATCATCTGGCTGACGGAGTTAAGCCAAAACCAGCAGGATGAGAAGCAGCCAGCCATGCAAATACTCTTGAGAAGAGCCTGGGAAACCCAGAGGCTGGCCTGTTCTGGGAACTGACAGAATGCCAGTGCAGCTGGTGTGCGGTGAGTGGGAAGAGACATGTGAGGGAAGACAGACTCAGAGGCCAAGGCATGGACAGCCTTTGGATTTCGCTCTACTTGTAATGAGATACGCTGCAGGGTAGTAAGCAGATGTTAAAATTTGGTTTACATTTTAATTTCTAAGAGTTTACTCAGATGCTCTGAGTAGACTGGATTAGAAGAGAGCAACAGAAGGAGCAGGAAATTGGTTAGGAGACATTGAATGAGAAAGATAAAGATGTTCTGGATTATAGTGGTGACTGTGGACAAGAAGAGAAACAGACAAAATATAATTTTAGAGAAGAGTTAACAGCAATTACTGATGAACTGATTAGGGAGGTGAAAGAGAAGGAAGGAAAAGTTTCAGGTTCTTGGCTTACCACTGGCTGAGAGGAAGAGTAAGTAAAGAACACATTTTGAGGTTAAAAACAAGGATTCAATATCAGACAGCCACTGGCCTCTTGTGAGACATCTAAGTGAAGACATCAAATAATATGTTGGCGTAGTATTTAAGATTTATTCTGTTGATAGCTTAGGACCTTTTGTAGATGGACACCAGGGCAGTTTCCCGGTTGGTGTATCATTTTAGTACAGCTCTCTTGTAGTTCCTTTGCTCGTGGTAATTCATGTTCCCATCAGTAAGTTCTCACCTTCTGTTGCCCCCCCCCCCCCGCTTACATAATTTCTTCAAACCCAGGTAGGTTAATGTCCCCTTCTTTGGACTCCGTCCCTACTTTTTGTCTGTAACACTTATTTAGCAATTAAGTATCTTTGGCCTTTACTTGCAATTAATTTTTAGCATTATTTTTATTTGCCTAAGTGAATGAGTACTCATTTATGGTAGTAATAATGTTTTTGATTGGCTCCTGAAGAATATGATGGTTGGTTTGTATTTTTGCTCTCTCTGTGACACCTATAGCTAACAGACATAGATTTCCTCAGAAAATAGACCTCATGTGTGACACCAAACGTTGGACTAGAAATTTGATTTAATGCTTTCTTTCTACTTGTCTCCTACTTACATTAAAAGAATTTAAAGTCAATTGATCTATTTTCTTCTCACACGCAAAATGTATCATACTGACCTCTTAGTGAACACAAAGCACAAACCTTTGACAAAGTTTTGAAAGTCTGCAGTCATGCAGACCTGATTTAAAAGCTTGCTTCTGTCATTTACAAACTTTGAGGTTGAGGACATGTTTCTTAATCTCTTTGATCCCTGTTACCTTCTGTCAAATGGAAATAAGAACCTATTGCTTTGTGATATTTCAACAAAATAATTGTGTAAGCTACCTAATAAGGGCAATTACCATGGGTTATAAATTACCATAAATTTACTAATAAAGTCAAATATTTTGGCTACCCAAGTTGAATTTAGGCTCCCTGTCCTCTTTAGCTTTATAACCTCGATATAATCTGGGTGGTTTATATCAAAGGGCTTATTTGATCTATTTTTCAACTTGGGCAGGATTTTTCTCTCATTTACACAGTGCTTTTCACCACTTGAAGAAATTCAATATGTTTCAGTTGAACTGAATTTTGAGTGATCACTTAGCCTTCAAATGTGTACGTGTGACCCTGATTTCAGAATTCCTCACTCCTGCTGCAGCTTCTTCAAAGATGACTTCTCACTAGGATCAGTTCTAAGTGAGTTCTAAGCTGCAATTGCCTTTCTGTGTGGCACTTTGGTCTATACCTAAGCTAAAAACCTGGATTAGTGCTAAAAACTTCTCAGAATTCCTTTACTACCATCTTTCCTCTCATGATTTCGTTACCACTTTTGGATCTTAATGAAATGACCGTGGTAAAACCCTAATGCATTTTATCTTTTCTGCTTCTACTTTGCCATTTACAAAATCTAGATAGTTATAACAGACTTGACTGGGGAATTAATATATGTAATAGATATTAGTATGTTGGAGACACAAAATGCATTTTGAATCAGACTTTGAAATATCACAGTATTCATCAACTATGGCAAGAAACCACAAAGGCTGAATCTACCTCAGATCTCAAAAGTGCACCTCAGAGCCTTACTCTTCTGCTTTCAAGACCAGCTCCCAGTGTTTCATTCTTCAACATGTCTGCGTGTAAATCTCCATCTCCCTACAGGACACTCCTCTCCTGTCCGTGCTCCTGTAATGGCACATGAAATTTCTCAGCAAGCTGTGAGGCTGGGCTCTACCCCACCAAATCTTGTTCCTTTGCAGGATTCCCTCCCATGAGGTGCACCTATCACTGTCTATTCTTTTTTGGTGTCCAGTGGTTTACACACACATGCACAGATACAAATGGCAAAACCAAAGTCCATGTTACAAGGAGAAACAATTCTCATTATGTTATAATCTTGCAGGAACCACCCCTTAACAAATGGGACAAGACGCCCCTTTGTATCATTTTGCTGAGCAATGTGAGACTTTCTTTTTTGTTGTTTTTCTATTGTGCTTAGATTGTTTTTCAGTCTTTTTGGTACATAAAAATCAGGAGTCATTATGGCACTGAAAACAATAACACTTCTTGATGGACAATACTTCTCAACTACACTGAATTTTCATAGTAACTTTGAGCTTTAGGGATTTAAAAAAATATTAGATCAGGTCAAGCCTTAATATTTGTGTGTGTGTGCGTGCGCGCGTTTGGTCTGAGGCACCTTAAACATAAATATACTGAGGAAAATGTCAGAAATTTGACCTGTTTTTTCAACAGTTTGGGAATAATGGTGCATCAACTAGAATATCCTTTTTGTTACCAAGATCCATTTATTTGGTTGGTCATGATGTTGGCATTTCCAGCAGATGGCATCACTACACTAAAGAAGTGGACGGTAAACACAGGCATTCTTTCCAACAAATCCACAGTTTAGAAAGGAAGGGAGGAGGAAAAGGAAATATGATTCGTGATGTCTGTAAGGTGCTGGACCTTATGCATATGTAGTTATACTTAATTCTCACAGCGGCCCTTATAGGTAGGTATTATTTAAGAATAAATAAACAGGGGCTAAAATAATTTAAGAAACAGTGTTCACAAGGTAAATGAATGACAAATCCAGGATTATAATATAGATCTCATTGATTATAACCGGTTTGGCTGCTGTGTTTAGACTCTATGAAATATAAAATAAAAATATTCATTCCATAGAAACAATTTCAAAAGAATGAGGTTGATACCTTGCAAATGTTTTTAAAATGTTGATTTTTTTAAAAAATGAAATAGTCTCAACTTTTCAAAAAATGCAGAAAAGTATTTCTAGAATGGTGAAAAATGATCTCTGAAAACTACTCTTCTATGAAAGCAATGAGAATACTCACAAAAAAAGGTGAAAATTGATGCCCTCAGAACTCTAGGAATAACCAAAGTTTGCAGCAATCTGGGAAGTTTTCATACAAGAAAAATTACTGAATGTTGGTAATAATAGCATAGCTGTGGTATTGGAATTTGTTATATCCCCATTCCCATCTCTTTAGCACCATGGTAACTTTGAAAAGCAGCCACATTGTAGCCACAACAGTTGTGAAATCAAGCAGCTTAGATATCATTGGAGAGAGAAGGAATGGGGTTGAATATCTTCAAAATGCTTCATCCCAGGACAGTTGTCCGTACTTGCCTTGTCTAGCAGATTTCTAGAAAAAGCCCTTCCCAGGGTCTGTTTGTATTTACCTCAATTAAGAGTTCACCCAGTGGGAGAAGCCTTTTTCCCAGGAGTTTGTCAAAAACCCATCAGCATCAGTTATATATAGTAAGTCCTCATTTAATGTTGTCAGTAGGCTGTGCAACGTTGGGTGAAACGATGTTTAACAAAACAAGGTTTACCATAGCTAATTGATATAAACAAATGCTAAATTCCTACTGCACCTCATCAATGTTAAAACAATGTTGAGTGCAACGACAGTATTCAAGGACCTGCTTATTTAGCATCACAGATAACTGAGAAAATGATAGCAGCTGGGGAAATACAAGAGGCACTGGACACAAAAAACTTAAATGGAAAATCAGGAGACTGTATATTCAGAGGGGCCTTTTACAAGTTTAATATATTACAGGGGATCTTAAAGTCCTCACGTATGCATAGGGCTATAAGCACATGCTGGAGAGACTTGAGAAAGCCCTTGTTTTTCCACATCTAGCTGAACATAAAGCTCTGCACAAGGTGGAAGCAAAGACTAAGGTAGAATTTTAAATGGCCAGACCCTCAGCAGAGAGCAGGGGATTTATTGTTCAAGGCATTTAAGGAAATCTCTGTCTGATTATTAGCTCAATGATCAGACAGAGAATGGTTGGTTAGCCTACCATTAAGCTAACCAACCAGAGACTTCAGTGACTGCATTAAAAAATCATGATTGTTGATTTGGTTGTACTTATAGGTGAGATCATATGGTATTTGTCTTTCACCAGAGTCATTGAAATAAAGAACAAGACAAATGGAACACACGTCATTATAAAACCCTGTACACTGATGTTCATAACAGCATCATTCATAACACCTCAAGTGTAAAGAACTCAAATGCCCATCAACTAATGAATGGATAATTAAAATGTACTATGTCAATACAGTGGAATATTATTCAGCAATAAATAATATTAAAGTACTAATACATACTACAGCATGAATGAACTTTGAAAACTTATTCTAAGTGAAAGAAGCCAACAAAATGGAAAACTATTGTATAATTCTGTTGATATAAAATGTCCAGGATAGGCAAATATATAAATCAAGAGAGATTAGTAATGCTTAGGCCCCATAGGTGGAGAGACAATGGGAGTAACCCCTAATGGGTATGGGATTTCTTTTTGGGGTGATAACAATATTTTAAAATTAGACTGTGGTCATGATTCATAATTCTGTGAATATACTAAAATCCACTGAATTGTATACTTTAAGAGAGTGAACTTTATGGTGTGTGAATTATATATCAATAAAACTTATACAAATATATAACTCAAATGCAGTTTTTCTTTTCAAACTGAGACAGTGTCTCTCCTCTGGAGCATGTAGAAAGAGTATTTATCATATATTAAGTACTGTGTTTGGGTCCAGGACTTTAAACTGCCATTCCTTTTAAATGACCATCTTTGTATTATTATTATTATTATTAGTCATTTTGCAGAAAATAACATGGTTTATTAGAGGTTAACTACTTTCCATAGAGTCACACATCTAGTAAGTGCTAGAAAGTCTAAGTCTGTCTTTCTTGCAAAGACTTGACACTTTATATTCTCAATTCTGTGGTGCAATGGAAAGATACTTCATTGGAAGAAATTCTAGCTTGTTATGTTATGTTTTTGCTCTAGAAATGGTGATATGGAAGTACTAATAACCTTCATTTTAGCTTTGATTATTGGCAAAAACAAGTTGAGGAAAATGTCATACCACTTTATTAATTGCTGATTTCAAAGTTGGCCAATTTGTGACATGCTTAGTTGGTATACTAAATGGAATTGGGTACTGTGAGGAGAGATGCTTCTTGTCTGTCTATAAACTAAAATTTGACTTCATAAGGAAGATTAATGTTTTGGGAGAGGGGATTTTCATTGGTATAAAAAGAGGAGTTTTCTCTCAAATTGATTAATAATGTTGGCCTTCATTTCTACAAAGCAATTAGGAAAAGCAAGAACTATTCATAGTTTTCAGATATATGCATTGGTTTTGGAGTTGGAATTGATACAATAAAGTTGTATTGGCTTTGAGAATATCAAATCTGCCTCTACATGGGGTTCTCTAACATTTTGTGATTCAAAGGATTACATATAGAATTCATTTAAGAGGCAAACTACCTTAGTAGATTTGTAATGAATTCTCTGTACAGAACATTTGAGGAACAAGGTACTTATTCTCCCTGGGTCTCATTTTCTAAAACGAAGTGTTGTATTAGCTAGTCCTCAAGGTCCTTTCCAGCTCTTTGATTATATGACATCTGACTAGCACACAGAAGCACACCTGCAATCCTGCTGAGAGTTTCACAGAGTCATTAATGATTATTCATGGCATGGGAAGCAGAGGTAACATTGACTCTGAAAGCCGATCCTTCTCACTGTAGAAGTGCACTCTTGTGTTACAGTGTTTTTGTACATGAGAAATGCCACCTGCCAGTACTCATAGGTCTCTGAGCACAAGGAATTGACTCAGTGCCCTTCACGTTAAAACATCTCCAGCGAGCCCAGCACACTGTGTGTGTGGTGAGGGTGAGCATCAATATGGATGCTCATATTGATGTCTTTTAGAGCTTGTGATACACGTACCCTGCTTTATCTCTTACTATACGATTCATGTCAAACCTACATTTTTTTCAGTTTATGGCTGTTTTGCTTTTAAACAGATTTTTTTCTGAAGTCAACTGAAATGGATGTCCTCTCAGTGCCTTACATGTCTTTTTTTAGTGGGGTTCTACAGTAAAAGAAGAGTGATTATGTTATCTCAATTGGAAAAACATTATAAAAAATTCAAAGTCAACAAAACAGTTTTTATTCTTGATTCTCTTCCTTGCATTGCAGAGCGTATTCCTTTTTTAGCAATATAAACTAAAACTATTCATGAATTCTGTACTAGCCTAATAAATAGCAGTCTAAAAGGGGACAATGTTTTTAAATATTAAGTTGGAACAATATTTTAAGTTTAACTTTATTCTTAATTAGCAAGATGAGATTACAGATATATTAATACATGATTTGAAAACCAAATATGCTTTACACCATGTTCTTTTTATTTCATTTCCCAGCATAGTTTGGCCCAGGGCTGGGAACAGACAGGTTTGTGAAACTGGGCAGTCATGTACTGAAAAAGTTTGAACAGGGTTTCTAGGGACTAGTCATTTTTGTTGCTAGAAGCATTCTGAGCTGTATTCCAAATTATTGCTTCTTTTAACTTTGCGAGCTTAAAGAATAAGAAACTAATAACAATGAACTGAAGAGACACCAGAAACTAATAACAATGAACTGAAGAGACACCATTTCAAAACTTAGAACTCTATAATTCACAAAACCAGTCTCTCTCTAAAATCAGATATTATTTTTTTCTAGTATAAGAAGAATATAAACTCAATGTAAAAAAATTTAAATGTAAAATACATAGAAAAGAGGATTAAAATTGTCTTCTTAATTGTTGTTCAATTATAGCTGTTCCAATTTCCCCCCATTGCTCTCCCAAGCCCCGACCACCCCCCCCTCCCCAGTCAATCCCCACCTTGTGGTCCATTACCATGGGTCCTTTATATATGTTATTTGAAAAGACCTTTCCCCTTTCGTCCTCTATTATCCCTCTCCTCCCTTCTCTCTTGTCACTGTCAGTTTGTTTCTAATTTCCATGTCTCTGGTTCTATTTTGATCATTTGTTTCTTTTGTTCATTAGGTTCTACTTATAGGTGAGATCACATGGTATTTGTCTTTCAACACCTGGCTTATATCACTTAGCACAATACTCTCCAGTTCCATCCATGCTGTCGCAAAAGGTAGGAGCTCCTTCTTTCTTTCTGCTGCATAGTATTCCATTGTGTAAATGTACCATAGTTTTTTTATCCACTAATTTACTGATGGGCACTTAGGCTGTTTCCAGCACTTGGCTATTTTAAATAACACTTCAGTGAACATTGGAATGTACAGGTTTATTTGAATTGGTGTTTAGGGATTCTTAGGGTATAATCCCAGCAGTGAGATCACTGAGTCCAAAAGCAGTTCCATCTTTAGTTTTCTGGGGAAATTCCATACTGTTTTCCATAGTGGTTGCACCAGTCTGCATTCCTACCAACAATGCACTAGGGTCCCCTTGTCTCCACAGCCTCACCAGTACTTGTTTGTTGACTTGTTAATGATGGCCATTCTGAATGTTGTGAAATGGTATATCACTGTGGTTTTAATTTGCATCTCTGTGATGGCTAGTGAATGTATCTCTGGGCCTTCTATATTTCCTCCTTTGAGGAGGGTCTATTGAGGTCTTTTGCCCATTTTTTTAATTGGGTTGTTTGTCTTTCTGGTGTTCAGTCATATGAGTTCTTCATATATTTTGGAGATAAACCCTTGTCTGAGGAATCATTGGCAAATATGTTTTCCCATACAGTTGTTTCCCTTTTCATTTTGCTGATGTTTCCTTTAGCTGTGCAGAAGCTTTTTAATTTGATATAGTCTCATTTGTTTATTCTTTCTTATATTTCTTGCCCTAGAAGATATTGCTGCATGGGATATCCATTTTACTGACTATGTTTTCCTTTAGGACTTCTATGATATCAAGACTCATATTTAATTCTTTTGTCCATCTTGAGGTTATTTTTGTGTATAGTGTAAGTTTGTGGTCTAGTTTCATTTTTTGCATGTACCTGTCTGGCTCTCCCAGCACCATTTATTGAAGAGGCTATTTTTACTCCATTTTATGCTCCTGCCCCTTTTGTCAACTACTAGTTGAACATAGAGACATGGCTTCACCAAATAACTACTCAGCCTAATATATGAATTTGGCAAAACTGCAGGATATAAAGTCAATATTCAGAAATCAAAGCATTTTTGTATACCAACAATGAAATCTCAGAAACAAAATGAGGAAAAAAATCCCATTTATTATAGCAACAAGAAAAATAAAGTACCTAGGAATAAACCTAACCAAGGAGGTAAAAGACCTGTACTCAGGGAACTACGCAACACTGAAGAAAGAAATTAAGGAAGAACACAAATAATTGGAAGTGTATACTGTGTTCACAGATTAGAAGAATTAACATCATCAAAATGTCCATACTACCCAAAGCAATTTACAGAGTCAACACAACCCCTATCAAAATACCAATGACCTATTTCACAGATATAGAACAAATATTTCAAAAATTTATAAGGAACCATAAATGAGCCTGAATAGCCTCAGCAATTTTGAGAAAGATTATTCTTTCTAATATTTTGGTATGTTTGATTCTATGATAATTTTTAATAAAGTTTTTTACCGAGTGGATCTATGTGATGTTTATGAGGAATATAGCTAAAAACTAATATGAGGTAATTCTGAGAAAGTTGAAACAAATGGTCCTATATCCTGAGAGAAAAGTATTTACAATTGACAAAATTTATGATATTACCTGGTTCATCTGTGCTCTCGGTCTTATATAAGCTTTTGAGTTGCTTACTTTGAAAATTTGGTACAATTGATGGACTATACTTTACAAAACAGGCAAATACCTTGGCTTTATTCTATGGGAAACAGATAATAATACATTACTGTAAAATGAGTAAAAGACAGGGCATGGATGCCTGGAAGGAATAAAGATTTAGGCAAATTTGGAGATGCTGTCCTATGAGTAACTTAGAAAGACCGTTTGAACTGCGTATTGGGCACATCGCGTTCACGTTCTCACATTTTTCAGCCTCATGCATATGCCGCTCCTCCTCGCTCTTCCTCAGTCCCTGCTGTGCTGACATGCCATGCAGGCTGAGCGACTCCACTGACTCAGCCAGACTCACTGACATTTGCAAAGAATTAACTATGTAATTTTATAAGTATTATTTGGAACCTAAAAGAATACTGGAGAAGACAAAAAACACTTTACTGAGACTTTGAAATTTAGTATGATTTTGTTAGATGAACAGAGACGAGAATAGACACTGGACCTCAAATAGGAAGTTGTTACAATAATGGTGGCAAAAACACAATGAAATGAAAAACTATCTCAGTGGATTGGGAAATGGGATAAGAATTATTTGAGTCATAATTATGTGATAGATTTGACAATATGTAGGAATTGAAAAGATTTAAAAAGAGGTGAAAACAGTTGAGAAAAGGAATCACTAAGAGGAATCTCAGGTTTCTGGTTTAGGCAAACTAAGTTTGTAATGAAACTATTGGTCATGGTAAAGAATTTGGGTAGAGAATTCTTTAAGTTATGGTGGTGGTGAGGTAATTTGTTCTGTCTTTGATAGTATATATCAGACATGCCTGTAGCATATCCAAGTGGAACTCAGTAATGGGCAGACTATAGAGAGGGAAATTAGGGAAAAGACTGGAGCTAGAAGCTTTGACTTCCAGTTAATTGATGATTGGACTTATGGGCATAGACAAGATAGCACAGAGGAATTATAAAGTGAGAAGGGAACATAACCAAGGATGGACCTTAGGATACTGCTAACATTTAAGGTACAGGAAAAGGAGGAAAGTAAAGTAAAATAAAAACTGACAAGAAGATGAAGGAAAAGAGAAGATAATAAAGTTAGAAGAAACTCATTAAAAATGATTGTATACAAGGAATTCTAGGGCATGGTTTTGAATGATAAATTATAAAATTCTAAGACCATCAGGAATTGCATTTTGACAATAATTATTCCAAGTTTCAGGACATCTGTTGATGATTGTAGAGGAGTCATCTACTAATATTAGTTTCTTAGGTTTGAATACTTAGTAGCATAAACCAAGTCTTTTTTTAATCAAGATGTTATACTGTGTCAGTGACTGGAAGCCTCCTTGTGTTGCATTCACATAAAATTTGCATTTATGTGATTTGCAACAAATATTTATGGAGTGCCCACCCTGCATTAGAGATGAGATACATTAATGAACTAAAAAGGCAAAAACCTTACCTTGGAGAAGCTAACATTTGAGAGACAGAATGAAAAATTAACATAACACATAATTTGTTTAAAGATTTTTTACTTTATTTTTAAATGTATTTTATTGATTATGCTATTGCAGCTGTCCCATTATTTTTCTCTCTGTTATTCCCATATGCCCTGTACCCTGCCTCCCACCAGCATCCCCCCTCCTTAGTTCATGTCCGTGGGTTGTACATATAAGTTATTTGGCTTCTCCATTTCCCATAATATTCTTAACCTCCCCCTCTCTATTTTGTACCTACCATTTATGCTTCTTATTCCTTGTACCTTTTCCCCTATTCTCCACCCTTTCCCCTCCACACAGATAACCCTCTATGTGATCTCCATTTCTGTGGTTCTATTCCTGTTGTAGTGTTTTGCTTAGTTGGCTTTTGTTTTAGGTGTGGTTGTTAATACCTGTGAGTTTGCTGTCTTTGTACTGTCCTATTTTTGATCTTCTTTTTCTTAGATAAGTCCCTTTAACATTTCATATAATAAGGGCTTGGTGATGATGAACTCCTTTAACTTGACCTTATCTGGGAAGCACTTTATCTGCCCTTCCATTCTAAATGAAAACTTTGCTGGACAGAGTAATCTTGGATATAGGTCCTTGCCTTTCATGACTTGAAATACTTCTTTCCAGCCCCTTCTTGCCCGCAAGGTCTCCTTTGAGAAATCAGCTCATAGTCTTATGGGAACTGTTTTGTAGGTAACTGTCTCCCTTCCTTTTGCTGCTTCTAGGATTCTCTCCTTATCTTTAATCTTGGGTAATGTAATTAGGATGTGCCTTGGTGTGTTCCTTCTTGGGTCCAACTTCTTTGGGACTCTCTGAGCTTCCTGGACTTCCTGGAAGTCTACTTTCTTTGCCAGATTAGGAAAGTTCTCCTTCATTATGTTTTCAAATAAGTGTTCAATTTCTTGCTCTTCCTCTTCTCTTCCTGGTACCCCTATGATTTGGATGTTGGAATGGTTAAAGATATCTTGGAGGTTCATAAGCCTCTCCTCATTTTTTCAAATTCTTGTTTCTTCATTCTTTTCTGGCTGAATGTTCCTTTCTTTCTTCTAGTCCACACATTGATTTGAGTTCCCATTTCCTTCCCTTCACTGTTGATTCCATGTACATTTTTCTTTATTTCACTTAGGATAGCCTTCATTTTTTCACCTAATTTGCTACCATATTCAACCAATTCTGTGAGCATCCTGATTACCAATGTTTTGAACTGTGCATCTGATAGGTTGGCTATCTCTTCATTGCTTAGTTGTACTTTTTCTGGAGCTTTGATCTGTTCTTTCATTTGGGCAATTTTTTTGTTGTCTCAGTGTGCCTGCTATGGTAGAAAGGGGTGGAGCCATAGGTGTTCACCAGGGTGGGGCAACCCACAGCACTGTGTTGTGATGCTGTACGGGGTGGGGGGGGGTCTGAGAGGGAACAATGGTGCTTACTCTGCTCTCTGACAATTTTCAGTCACTTTCCCTGCTATCCACAAGCAAAGTGGACTCTTCTGATGCTGATTCCCTGGTGGGTGGGTTTGTGTATGTTCTAGGACCCTGATGTTCTCTCCAACAAGCTCTCCTGTGAGGCTGGAAGTTTCCCCTGCTGCCGCCTCAACCCCCATGGGTGTTTTCAATCAGAGGTTTGAGGCTTTTTTCCCCTGTGATGGTGTCCTGGGTTGCGTGGTCTGTCTTACTCCCCAGTTGTTTCTCCCGGTTTATCTGCACACGAATATAGGACCGCTTCCTCCACCAGCCACCACCTTGCTGGCCAACTGATGCCTTGCTGGGAGTCCTTTCCACCCCAGCTGCCCATCTCTGCCCCTCCTACAGGTCTGGATGAATATTTTTGCTTTAACACCTTGGTTGTCAGACTTCCATACAGTTTGATTTTCTGGCAGTTATGGTTGTTTTTTGTTTTTAAATTTGTTATTGTCCTTCTTTTCGTTGTGTGAGGAGGCAAAGTGTATCTATCTATGCCTCCATCTTGGCTGGAAATCAAGACATAATTTTATAAATGATGATAAGTACTGTGGAAAAACTAAAATGAGATATATAAAATCAGGAGTGTAGTGGGAGGAAGAGTTTTGACACTGGGTAAGTTGCTATATTAAATAATGTAGGATCTCACTGAGAAAGTGAGGTTGGTCTAATTATATATATACATGTGTGTATGCGTATATATGTATATATATATATACATATATATGATTTTATTTATTTATTTTAGAGAGGGAAAGGAGGAAGAGAGAGAAACATAAATGTGTGTTTGCCTCTCACATGTCTCCTTCTGGTCACCTGGCTCACAACTCAGGCATGTGCCCTAGACTGAGAAGTGAACTGGTGAGTCTTTGATTCACATGTGAGCGCTCAACCATTGAGCCACACCAGCCAGGGCGATCCAATATTATATTTTAAAGAGGAGAGGGAATTAGCCAAGTGGGTACCTAGAGAAAGAGCATTCAGGGCACAATAAAAATAGAGCAAAAGCTCAAGGTGGAGCATGTCCAACATGTGTCAGGAGGAGACTGTGTGAATGCAAGTAGAGTAAATAAGGAGGAGAAAAGGAGGGGCTGAGATCAGGTAGATTATGTAGGGTCTTATCTGGCTTTTCTTTGCAGTGAGAAAGGGAATCATTTGCAGGATTTTATCAAAGTTGTGAGCTTGTGTGATTTGTCTGTCTTTAAAGAATCATTTTGTCTGCTTTATTGGGGGTAGGATTTTTGTTCTTTATTTGTTTATTTATTTTTTGGTAGACTTTTCTGTTTCTTCTGCCCTGTTATGTATAAAAGTAGAAATAGAATACCTAGAAAAATGTTTTATACTGTAAAAATATGGTAATGGTTTAGTCCAGAGTGGTATCATTAAAGTGGTGAGAAATGCATGGAGTCAGGATGTATTAAGAATATAGAATATATAGTATTTCCTTTGTAATAATACAATCTTGTATAGTAATCAGCTACACTAAACATTTGGTAAGGGATATTGTAAAAATATTTTGCAAGGTATTTTAATCCAATATTAATATGTTATCATCATATTCACCTTACCCTTAAAATGTATGCTTATTGTTATTGCAGTTATTATTATGCTTCAGTTTCTAGACCCTGAGAATACAATGTATACTTTTACCAATGGTTTTGAAGGAATATGCTATCCAGTTGTTTCTTCCTTCCACAGATTCTGTACTTCAAATCCCTGAGTATCCAAGTAACTATCTTGATATAAGTCTCTGGGTTATATCGGCCTAGCTGGTATACCATGTCTGTCTGCCTCTTATAAACTATAGCTATTTTAAGTTAATGCCCTTAAATTCTGAGACATATAATATTTTAGTATTGGCCAAGGTCTTTGTGAGAAACCATTATGAATGCAAAATTTGGTTCAGTTAAGAAGCACACTAGGAGAATTTCATAAATAATGATTGAAATACAAACTGGTCCAGGAATATTATGATGTCCATAGACTGAGCAAATAATTATTCTGTATCAATGTTGATTTTATTCCTCAAATTTTTAAGTTCTCTGGAACAGGTAGTTTAACAATACTTTTCTGTTTAGGTTAGATATGGGTGCCATATTTAGTTGTTCTATTATCTTTTAATGGCATCTTTACTACTGAAGAATCTTGTCTTGGGCAAAATCAGATATATGCAAGAAGCAAAACTTTGCAAAATAGTCCTGTTATTTTCTTTTACTAAAATTCAAAAAAGTAAAAATTCTACTTTTGATTAACAGTCTAAATTTTTGCAATATACAACCAATAAACTCAATGTACATACACATGTACACATGCACATGCTCAGAATATTTAGCCATACCATCAGCTAGTAGAATCAAGCTCAATATAGCTGTTGCTTTTGTAGACATTAGTAATATGGTTTAATCAATTAATGACAAAAATGAAATAAATTGTTTTTTTTTTAGGTATCTTATGCTTAATCTTGCATTTAACCTGAATATTATGGATGTCTGTGTTTGATTAAGGGCATGGTAAATGTGCCATTGTTTTAAGGTTCAAAAGAGTAGGAATATAAAGATGTTAAGTAATAGGCAGGTCATATTTCTTCTTTAATTGTGGTTTATAGTATTATAATAACCATAATAATTGAATAGATTATTTTAGTTGTTGTTTACACTATACTTCCTGAGACAGATATTGCAATAGTATGGTTGTCATGGAATGATATTAAAACTTTGTATTAACTTTTTGTTAATACATGTGTTTTGTTTGGATGACAAAACCTTTTCAGAACAGAGTGAAAAATAGCTATTTACAAAAACACACCTGAAGGTCAGTGTTCTGCCCCTATGGGAGTAGCATGATTTCTCTTCTAAAGGAGATGACATTTTTTAACAAGACACTTTGAGAGACCTCTTTATGTTGGAAAGCAAGAGCCCTCCAGGGTATGGTTTTGAAGGAGACTGATGGCTGGACTGCTCAGCATCAGAAATAAATGGTTACTTGAAGGTGGGAGTGAACCCAGGGGAGGAAAAAGAGAGGGTCAGAAACCCAATAGCAAGTGGGGATCAGCAGAGAATATCAAAAGTGAGTAATTCCTAGGAGAGGGATTATGAAAGGACAGTTCATACTCAGTTTTGTAGTGTTGATTATCAGGAGCTCTGATCATCAGAATCTCGCTCCATTATACACACCTTCAGTAGTGTCTGTTATATACACAAATTTCTGTATTAAATGGTATTTTAATAAATCAAAGATAAAGTTTGTATGCCCAAGATAGTATTGAGCAGAGAGAAGATAATAAAGATGTTGAGTCAAATACAAGTAACATTGAAAATGTAGTAGAAGAAGAAATCAGAATTAAGAGTGACAAAATGCAAGCTTCCAAATTTGGGCAAAATTATTTCTAAGGGGATTTTCTCAGGATGGGAGATAGGAATTAGAATAGAGGATGACCTTAGCTGACAGGCAGATTATATAGACTTTCTTAGCTGTTTCTTTGAATCTCCACAAGAAAGTCACTTAGTTTATATACAAAAAGCTTAAATAGAAATTTTAATTATAGATTTGTTCTAACTCTGTTAGTGAAGGTAGCTTGGCATTCCTGGGATGCTTAGAATAGGGAGTCTTTGAGACATTTCAAACATTTTAAAAGTCTAACAGAAATTGAATAGCTTCTCATGATAAGGTGATGTGAGTTAACAAGCTGTCAAATATCTCCTCTATAATGAAATTATATCCACTCAGTTGATAATTCTGTAATGCTATCTCATGCCTATCAGAAGCTCTGATTAGCAGTTAGATGTCTTTGATGGAAAAAGAAAGAGAAAACAATTATTAAAAATTTCCATTTTCATTTCTATTTCCCTGCCTCCTGGGCTATGATTAGTTTTCTCATTTGAAGTCATCTGTGTTCATTGAGCAGACAATGAGATAGCAGAACTACAGCAAAGACCTAGAGGCCTGCTGGCTCCTAAAATCAATCCCCTCAGACCTTCAGTTCACAGTGAAATGGGTGAAGTGGCTCAACTATCTTGTAACTGTAGGCAACTTCTCAAGAAAGCTGGTAAAACTCTTATGCAGGCATCTTCAAATTTGTGGGGGTAGCTGCAGACACAGGGCCTTTGGAGATCTCTCACATCTCTTACGTTTTGAGCAGAAGAATGTACTTCAGATAGGACCTGGGCTGGTTATTGCCTGCTCAGTCATTAGCAGAGAAGGTTTACAGCTGAACCTCAGGATTCAGGCTATCCTGCAGTCTCCTTGAGGAATCTTAGTCTGATCCACAGATCTCATCTAAACCTACTAATGATTTTCTCCCCTTGGAGAACTGTGCGCTATATATATTGTTTTTGTGTTATCCTTGTTTTTAAATTAATTTCATTAAAAAATAATTGTAATCCAGAATCTGACTTCTTCATTAAAAAATATATGATTTTTATCCAACCATTTTAAATACCAGGAAAGGGCTGGGAAGGATATGGTTGGCCTAGGGAAGATGCCTGGATCCAGTGTTCACCAACCATCTCTTACGGAATGTGCATTATGCACAGAAATGCAAGGGGATGTGTAGTGAAACTTTGGGGACTATTTTTTTCCCTCTAAAATATGATGCCCTTGAGAATAAACACCATCAACTTTTTATCCCCTTGCCTGACATAAAGTGTTCCATATACATGAAATAAAGAAAGAGGTTTCCTTTCCTCTCTAGGGACTTTAGGAACTAGAACTAGAAGGGAGAAGAATTAGAGGCAAGTTACTGGAAAGGATGATTTAGAGAAAGACATGCCTCTTGGCTGGCAAATGTAATTGAAATATTGGATCTAAGGAAATGTCTTCTTTTTCTATGTGGACAGTTTATTACCTTAATTGGGGCATTTGAACCACTCTGAGAGTTCTTAGTAATGAATTCTGCCAAAATATAGATGCTTTGCCAAATCAGAAGTACAGTGCAAAATGAGTAATTTATTCTTGTTGTGTATACCCTGATAAAAAATTAGGCATTATCTTCAAATACATGGTTTATTTTAAAAAATTTATGGAGTTTATTGGGATGATATTGGTTAATAATATTATATAGACTTCAAGTGTAGAATTCTATAATATATCATCAGTACATTGTATTGTGTGTTTAGCACCCAAAGTCAAGTCTGCTTTCATCACCATTTATCCCCCCTTTGCTCTCTTTTGCCTCTGCTACCCCACTTTCTCTCTGGTAATCACTATAGTGTTGTCTGTGTCTGTGAGTTTTGTTTTTTTTCTTAATCCCTTCACTTTTTCACCTAGCCCCCCAAGTCCCCTTCCCTTTGACAACAGTTAGTCTATTCTCTGTATCTTTGAGTCTGTTTCTATTTTTTGTTTGTTTTGTTCACTACATTCCACATATAATACAACCATATGGTATTTGTCTTTCTCTGAATGGCTTATTTCACTTAGCATAATATTCTCAAGATCTATCCATGCTGTTGCAAAAGGTAAGATAACCTTTTTATGGCTGAGTAGTATTCCATTGCATAAATATATCACAGTTTTTTAATCCACTTATCTACTGATGGGCACTTGGGCTGCTTCTAAATCTAAGTGATGCTGTGATGAGCATAGGGGTGCATATATTATTTTGAATGAGTGTTTCAGATTTCTTCAGATATATTCACAGAATTGGAATTGCTGGGTCATAAGGCAGTTCTATTTTTAAGTTTTTGATGAAACTTGATACCATTTCCACATGGCTACACCAATCTGCACTCAAAAGAACAGTGCATGAGGATTTACTTTTATCCAAAACCCTGGCAACATATGCTACTTGTTGATTTATTAAGGATAGCCATTCTGACAGGTGAGGGGTGATATATCATTGTGGTTTCGATTTCCACTTCTCTGATGATTAGTGATGCTGAGCATCTGTTTATATGTCTACTGGCCATCTACATGTCCTCTTTGGAGAAGTGTCTGTTCAGGTCTTCCGTCCATTTGAAATTGAAGTGTTTGTGTGTGCATGTGTCTTGAAGTCATTTGAAATTTTGGATATTAACCCCTTAACAGATTTATTATTGGCGAATAAGTTCACCAATTCAGCGGGTTGTCTTTTCATTTTCTTGATAATTTCCTTTTTTGTGTAAAAGCTTTTTAGTTTGATGTAGTGCCATTTTTTAATTTTTTCTTTGGTTTTCCTTTCTGAGGAGATATTTCAAAAAATATTGTTATGAGAAATGTCAAAGATTTTACTCTCTGTGTTTTCTTCTATGGTTTTTGAGGCTTTGAGTCTTAAATGTAAGTCATTAATCCATTTTGAGTTTATACATGTGTATGGTGTAATAAAGTGAAAAATGGAATTTACAGTAACATCCAAGTCATTATGTATTACCTTACAGATCAAATATAGAGAACTAGCAATTCAATACAAACAAAAAAAATCTGGCCTGTGCTAGCTGAAGTGTAATGAATGGCCCTATTTCATACACGACCGACTGTGGCAAGTAATGGCTATGTATGGTAAAGGCAGCATTCTATGTTGCGTCCAGTTTTATGAAACTGCTGGAGAGAAGAAAGCAGCAGTGCTTGGGGAACAGTTTTGGATATGAAGGAGGCTGGAATTAGAAGAATCATTTTTAACTAAGAGGACTTATTGATAATATTTGAGGATAATTTTAGAGTTGCTGTGAGAATGTGCATACATGTGTACTAAGCAATAAAGGCAGGCAAATTGAGAAGTCCTGAAGAGTTATGTGTGATAATGGCTATGGCTGGCTTTAGTGTGAGAAGCATTAAAGAAAGAATGGAATTAAATTATTAATCATCAGCTCCGTCAAGTAGAGCAGAGTGTATTTTAAAAGATAGCGCCAATTCCTGGTGGATTTGGTAAAGTTTTGAATTTTTATCTAAAAAAAATCTTCCAAATGTCACAAAAGATGAATTTTATAATATTTTTTAAAAATTAAACTTGAGAAATTTTTAACCAATATGAATGCAGTGACTGATGAGAGCTCTCAATTAAATATTAGGAGACATTGCCCTTCTAAAATACAAACAACAATTTTGTTTCCTTGGTTTCTCTCATTTCTTTTTCTTTGCCCTGCCTCTTAAAGGTGGATCATTCTTATTTTTTTCCCTTAATCTCTCCATCTTCTTCCTTTTTTCCTTTATTTCCTGGTACCCGTGTTGGCTTTAAACCTGGAGTTTATGCTATATATTCAAAGCACCACTGGGTATAAACAATTAAAAAGTCATAATCTCTACCCTAGTGTTAGTGTGTCAGAACAGACAGGTAAGAAAAATTCTAATAATATAATGTGACAAAATCTGTGTTTTGAAAACAACAACAAAAAAAGAGGTGACTTTTGATGTTCCATAAAGAAAGGCTAAATGAGTGCTGGGAAAGAGGGCATTTCAGGAATGGAAGTACAAGAGTTCAGGTGTAGGTTTGAAAATGCATGGTGTTTTGGGAGATTTGTTAGTGATTTTGTGTGTTTGGAATATAGAGAGTATATTGTAGTGTGCAGCAGCTGAGGCTGGATAAATGGGAAACTAATCATTTTATAATTTATCTTGTTGGTAGTAGAGAGTAATAAGAGGTTTTTAAGTACTTAGTGAGGTATCCCATTTCTTTTCATGGCTTTAACCAGCATCCCTAAATTGGTTATTCCCAAATCCTTACCCGCAGTTCTGACTTTGTTCCAGAGCATGATAATTGCATTTGAAACTGCTGACTTCTTATCCTGCTGTTAATCAAACCAGTCCAGTTCAAAATAACTTACTTTGCCCCCTTAAATTTTTCCTCCATATGTGCTCCCTTTCTTGTTTCATGTTGCCATTTCTTCAAGTCAACTAGGCTGAACATCTTAGTGCTATCTTCAGCTTCCCTTGTTATTTCAGTTTCCTCATAATTCTTTGCTCATCAGTCCTACCGGTTTTTCTCCTAAGCAACTCCCACCCATTTCCCCACTTCCGTTTCTACCACCAGTTTTATGTGGACTTCCTTCTCATCTGGACTTTTGCAGTCACCTTTTAAATCACCTACTTATTTTTTTTCATTTCTAATCCAGTGTACATAATAGCACCAGAGTTTTTCTCCAAAAATATGGGTCTCACCACATAATTTCTATTTTCAGAAACTTTTACTTGTTCCTCACTTATGGAATAAAGTGCAGATGTTTATAAAAATTATTTCCTTTATTTTTTCCTCTTTTTTTGCAGTCTCCTTTATAAAAAATACTCATCAGAAATCATCATTCTTAGCATCATAATGCTAAGCATTCAAAAGCATCATAATGCTTTTTATAAAAACTCTTGATGCATCGTATCTTACTATATAAAAATTTAATGTTATTCTTTTAATAGGTTATATAGTTTGAGAAAACAGAGTGCCTCCAATTACCCATTGCTGTGTAACAAATTTCATGGTATCATTAGCTCAGATATTCAGGTACAGCTTAACTGGGTTCCCTGGCTGCAATTAAGGTGTCAGCTGAGGCTAGTCATCTCAAGGTTCAATGGCGATCTGATCTAATTCTGAGTTCAGTCAGTAGCTGTTGCAGGATTCAGTTTCTCCCAGGTTGTTGGAATGAGGGCCTCAATTTCTCACTTGCTGTTCGCCAAGACTGGCCTTAGTTTCTTGCCCTATGGGCTTCTCTATAGAATAGTTTACAACATGACAGCTTCTTTTGCAAAGGGAACAAAAAAGAGGGAAACAGAAAAGGGAGAAAGGGGAGGAAAAGGGCGACAGAAAGGGAAGTCAGTCTTGTATAACCTAGTTGTGGAAGTGACATCCTATCACTTTGCCATATTCTGTTTGTTAGAAGCATATCACTAAGACCACACTCAAAAATAGTGAATTACACAGAGGTGCAAATACCAGGAGGCTGGCAGTCACACAGAGGATTTATATTTTTATTCCCTCCTCTATTATTAATGACTTATACATTGAAGGTTTTTAATAAGTATTTGGTGAATTGAACTGAAAAATGGTATCCCAGTTTGTAACTCAAATTTTTCCTAGTGTTATTGATATCAGTTAATAATGGCCACATTTAATTAGAGTGAGTCAACCTATTTGAAATTATTTATGCAATAAAAATGAGGAAAAAATGAGAAGATATTAAGAGGTTCAGTTGGTTCAGTTGGAAGTTCAACAAATGAACCCTTCTCATTTCATTTGGTGAAGATGATTACAATGTCCTGAAGAGGCTAGGAGAGAGCATAGTGTGGTGGAAATTACCCCACAGAATCATTTTTCTGAATTTCACTGGAGGTCAACAACAAAAATATATAGAAGAAATAATTCTAGGTAATTTCTAATCTTTTATGTTTTTAAATTTCATGTAATTATATATTTAAACATTTGAAAATTTAAGGCAGATTCTAAGGTTGATGTGACTTCTAAAAAGATTTATAAATTTGAAGTATTGATAGTTTTGAAATTTAATTCTGTTTATAAACTTAAAAATTCCAAAAATATTATAATTTTCCTGCATTAGTTTAAACTAGTTAACTTTTTAAAATTATATTTTATTGATTCTATTACAGTTGTCCCAATTATTTCCCCTATGCTCCCCTCTACGCGGCACCCTCTGGTCCTTCAAGCAATCCCTATACCATTGTTCATATCTATGTCATTTGTATAATTCTTTGGCTACTCCATTTTCTATACTGTACTTTACATCCCCATGATTAATTACTCTGTAACTACCTATTTATACTTCTTAATCCCCTCACCTCTTCACATATTCCTTCATACTGCCCTCCCATCTGGCAACCATCAAAATGCTCACTGTATCTACAAGTCTGTCTCTGTTCTTGTTTGCTTAGTTTGTTTTGTCAAGTCAATTGTTGATAGACATGTATTTATTGCCATTTTATTGTTTGTAGTTTTCATTTTCTTTTTCTCAAATAAGTCACTTTAATATGTAATTACATTTTGGTGATGATGAACTTCCTTTAGTTTTTTCTTGTTTTGGAAGTTCTTTATATGGCCTTTGATTCTAAATGATAGCGTTCCTGGGAGGAGCAATCTTGGATGTAGGTCCCTGCTTTTCATGACTTTGAATATTTCTTGCCAATCCCCCCTAGCCTGCAAAGTTTCTTTTGACAAATCAACTGACAGTCTTATGCAAAAGGCCCATAGGAGATAGGACGTAACTAATTCATTTTCTCTTGCTTCTTTTAAAATTCTCTTAATTTTTCACATTTGGCATTTTAATTATGATGAGTCTTGGAGCGGGCTTCCTTACATCATTCTTGTTTGAGACTCTCTGTGCTTCCTGGACTTGCATGTCTATTTCCTTCATCAAATTAGAGAAGTATTATTTCATTATGCTTTCATCTAGATTTCCAATTTCCTACTCTTTCTTTTCTCTTGGCACCCCCTGATGCAAATGTTGGAACACTTGAAGTTGTCCCAGAAGCTGCTTACACTATCCTCTTTTTTTGAATTCTCTTGTCTTCTTCTTGTTCTGATTGGTTGTTTTCTGCTTCCTTATGTTCTAAAGCATTGATTTGATTCTTGGCTTCATCCACTCTACTGTTGTTTCCCTGTAAATTGTCCTTTATTTCTGTTAATGTATCCTTTGTTTTTGACTGGATCTTTTTATGCTCTTGAGGTCCTCACTAAGTTCCTTAAACATCCTCATAACCAGTGTTTTGAACTCTGCATCTGATAGATTGCTTATTTCCACTTTGTTTAGTTCTTTTTTTCTGGAGTTTTGTTCTGTTCTTTCATTTGGGCCATGTTTCTTCGTCTCATTTTGGAAGCCTCCCTGTGTCTGTTTCTATGTATTAAGTACAGCTAGAGCTGCTGTGACTCCCTGTCTTGGTAGCATGGCCTAATGTAGTAGGTGTCCTGTAGGGTCCAGTGGCACAGCCTCTCCTATAACCCAAGTGGGGTACTTGAGGTGCATCATTTTTGTGGGCTGAGTAAATCCTCCTATTATAATTGAAACTTGATTGCTGTTGGCAGGTCACTGGGAGAGATTTATCTATGCCAATTAACTTCAAGGACTGGCTGTGACCACTGACCTCCAACATCTGCTCTTGTGGAGGATCAGTTGTGCAGGGGCAGGATGGTGGTGCTCTTATGTAGTCTGTGGCTGTTCAGTGCATGTGCAGGCTCTGGGGTTTCCAGGGTGGTGCAGGCCAAGGTCAGCCCTCCACCTTTCTGCCCAGGACCACACTCCATGAACTATAAAGCAATCTGAGGTGGCTGCTATTTGAGCTGGGCTTGGAGATGCCCAGGTGAAGCCAAGCTGGTTGCTGCTAATACCAAGCCTCAGGCCACTTAGCAAACATTGCAGAGGCTGGGGCCTTAGTGAGGCTGACTGTTGTTATTTAATAGTATTTAAGAAGTTGTGAAGCATGAGCCAAAACCAGCCATTCATATAGAAAAGTTTTGGTTAACAGTTTGGGTGGGCCTGTAAATTGGGTGGGACAGAGTCTCGGGGGGTCTCCAGGGTGGGGCAAAGAGTGTTAGCTAGATTGATAGAGTCTCAGATATGACACTCATCTGATGGCCCCGTGGCTCTGTGGGGATAGGGTTCAGAAAGGGGACAATTGCCTCTGCCTGCCTCTCTCTCTGGGAGAAAGCTGTCCCCTGGCTCCTGCCTTGGTATCAGACACTTCAGTTTCTCCCTGTATGCCACTTATGCCTTTCAAGCTGCTACTCTGGTTCTGCAGCTCACAAGGAGTGAGTCTGTATAAGTCCATATGTGGGTTCTTTAAAGGGAACTGTTTGGGACTTCAGAAGCTTCTCAATCTCAGCTGGTTTTTTCATGCAGGAGTTACAGAGACTTATCTTCCTGACACTAGAGCTCTGGGCTGGGGGGCCTGGTTGGAGCTAGGACTCCTCACTCCTGAGATATCCTTCCCAAATTTTTATCCAACAAACATGTATGTGGGACCAGCTTGTTCCACATCTCTGCCCTTCCTACCAGTCTGGATGGATGTGGTTTCTTTATTCTGTAGTTGTCAGACTTCAATTGAACTTGATTTTTGACAGTTCTGAGTGATGGTTGTTGTACATTTTAGTTGTCATTTTGGTGTGGCTGTATGAGGAGGTGAGCTGTGTGTACCTATGCTGTCATCTTGACGGAAGTCAAAATAGTTAACTTTTTATGTCATCTTTATGAGCCAAATTATATTTTAGTAGTTATTATTGGCTCAGCATTTAGGAGTTATTATTGTATTATAGTTAGCATACTTGATAATTCAGAAATATTATACTTTGATGCCAGCAAATATTTTTTCTTTGCCTTTTCAATGTTATAAACAGATTTAAAAAGCATAATGTAAAGAAGAGAATATATTCTTTTAGAAATATTCTTGATTTAACTTAAAGTTTTATTCATTACTTAGGTCAAAATAACCTCAGCTTGATCTTTTTGATGAGTATATTACCTATTTTTGCGATGTTTGAGATAGAAAAAATAAAGCTGGAGTTCCCAGGAGCAGCCAAATAATTGCCCTTTGAATTTTTAAAATCCTTTTCTTAAGCCAACAGCAATGATGAAACATTTGTATTTGAACCTGGCAACATGTAAATCTGAAAGTTTGTAATGAATAAAATTATGAATTAAATGAAGGAAAAAATATTGTTCTTTTGAAAAAAAAAAACTTTATTGGAACCATTAAATGTGGATTACAAACCATTTTATTTTTCAAACAACACATTACTCTATCAATTTTTTTAGGTCTTTATAATTTTCTTCAGATATTATCTTTTCTAAACTTCTCTCATTTTGAGCCATTACATTTAATGCATGTTTTTAATTCTGCTTATCAATATGTTATTGAGTCTATAAATAGGCTATGGGTTATAGATTTACATTTTATGTCTTTTTTCCCCTAATTTGAGCTTAATTATCAAGCCCAAGACTTTGGTAGATACTGTTATAATAAATTTTAAATTGGTTGGGGACAATGTGAGTTTTACCACAATCCAATTGTTCCACTAGTCTCCAGAATGAGAGATTAAGCACAATGTCAAATACAAACTAAGTTTGATGTTTCTTACAGACAGTAAAATCTTTTCTAAATATTACCCCCTAATTACATGGTTAGTAAATTGTTCAATACTGGCTTTGAGAAAATCCTTTGTCACACATTACATTTTGATGAGAAAAAAACAATATTATTTGTTAACTTTTTGAGATAAAATTGTAATTAAAAAATACCTACAAAAATCTGTGTTGATTTTCATCTGAACTAATTGTTCAGTTTTCAAGTTGGTCAAGTTAGCTAAAAGTACAGAACACACTAAATGCTGTGATCTATGGTTGGATAATTGATATATTAAATGTTAAGATAGCAATTTTTGTTAGAAGATTGAGTTTAATGTGTGTGAGACAAGAGTCAAAGGTGATTCCACACTTTTGGGCCTGAGTAAATGAAGAGTAACATGACTGAGAAGGAAAAGATTGAGAGAGTATGTGATAAGGAAGATCAGAAATTCAATTTGGCATATGCTATATTTGAGCATTTTACTAAACATTCAAATGAAGTTGTAGAAATGCAGGTGAATTAAGTATATTGAAAATCAGTGAAACTTGCACTTGAAATAATATATACCCTGAAAACTTTCTTAAAAATCTTAAAACTAGTTCTCCTGAAAATATTCTTGACATTTTCCTCTGAAAGCCTTTGATGTACATTAATTATTGGTGAGATATGGTGGAATTGTAGTACCCCATGCCTTGCTATTTTATTTTCTGGAACATGCCTTGCATGTTATTTTCTGGAGTGCTCTTTCCCCATTCTCTCCTAACTCACTCACTCTCTCTCCTAACACTCTCTCTCTCTCTCTCTCTCTCTCCCCCACTCCCTCCCTCCTTTCTGTCTCTTGAGATACTACCCATTCTTTAAGACTCATGTCATTTCCAATTTTTCCTTGAGGTCCTTCCTGATTCCCTTAAAGAATAATGTTACCCTATTTTCCTTTAAGCATCCATAGTTTGGTTTGTTCCTTTCTTATGGCACTTCTCTTAATCTTTCTTTATGTTGGGGTTTCTTATCTTCTTTATTAGATCATAAGCTATTTGAAGGCTGGGATTGGACAGTTGTGATCCTTATACTATTTAGGATATGGATCAATGCCTTACACATAAGAGGTAGTCAATAGATGGCTATTGGATTAAAATGAATTAATTACATTTATTCATGATTGAGGCTCTGCCACCAATGAGCTGGTGCTATTGTTGTGAGGGAGTTTTTACTTGTATGTGACAAAATGACAAAATAAAAGTAATATCATGAGTTTTCTATGAAACTGATTTTATTGAATTTAAAGGAAAGCCTTTTATTTTGGATTGCTGCCCTTCTGACTTGTTGAAAGTTAGACTTTCTCCTTTCTTTTATGAAAAGTGTTTGTTTATAGAAGAATAAAGCTTTAGTAACTGTATGTTAGTCTCTCCAATTTCTTTAAAAAAATTTTTTTTACTGGTTTATGATATCTGACATTTTGAGAACTTGTGATTTAGAGTATTTGTGTATTCCAAGATCATCAAACAAAAGGGTTGAGGGGTTCTGGTGAAGCAGGATATGGCAAAAGGACAATGGACTAAACTAAAGGAAGGGTAAATAAAGTCAGTGCTGGGATACCTAGTAACCAGCTGAGTAACATTCATCTTGGTCCTGTGCAATTAGGGTAAATACAGTTAAGATTACCTTCCAAGGTAGTTGTGAGGCCTGAGTAAGTAATTAGATTGTGCATAATTTTTGTTTTCAGTGTAATCTAAAAGGAAGGGATTGTGTAATAGTTATTGGTAGCATTTCTTTGTATGCTTAGTATCAATGGTATTTCTTTTAGAGCCCTGTGTAACCTGGAAACAACCCCATGCCTTTTTCAGGGTTTGAATTACAAATTGTTTCTTATCCTTCTGGTAACATTGATTTGATTACACATCATAAACTGTCCAGCAGAATTTTTATAGTCAGATTAAAATGAAATAATAGTATCAGCATCAGAATGCCAGTGGTAGATATTGGTTTGAGTGATTTCAGTAAGAGGATATACTGTGTGGACACTAGTTTTTGGTAGGCTCTGGTAGGGTGAGAGGTGAACTTTGAGTCTGAAGCATCCTTATGAGGATAAGCCATATGAGAGATTATTTCTGTAATGCAAAATTGCCTTTCACTTTGCATGAATCACATCAAATCAAAGTGATTGCATTAATTCCCAAAGTGATTGCACATCTATTCTGTGTGAAGACATGTTGCCAAAATACTGCATTATAGGAGTACTTGTAAAATCCCAGAGTAATGTCGGGTTAGAGCCAAAAGAATAAAATTGGCCACTTTTTCCTCTCTTCTCTGTCATTGTCATTAAAAAGAGAGAGAGAGAGAGATTGCACAAACCACACGCATTTAGAAGGTGGAAATTTGTCTTCTGTCTTCTCTGTCTCCCCTTAATGGCTAACTGCAGTTTCCTACAAGCAATACGCATTTCCATTTTTCACCTCTGGGGCCCTGCAGCCTCTGCTGCTCTCTGGCCTTGTACAGATGGCTAATGAGTTACCTCCCCTGTCTGCCCTTCCAGGAAGGGAGTGCCAGAGGCTTCTGGTCTAGTAAAACTTCACTTTTTAGGGCTCTTGATCTCAGGTAGGTATTAGAAAAGAGCAGTAAATTAAATTCACACTAACATTCCATTGCTAGTAGCTGGCAATGGGTTAGGTATCTCAAGTTCTGTTTATAAAGGCAAAAAAAGGACTGGCCAATGTTGGGTTCACAGGAAAGATTCTGGTAGGAATCTTTCCTGGGCCCCTGAAAGTAGTCCACCAGATGTCAATCTAATCCTCCATGAGATGTAGTCTCCCTTCTGTAACTGAAATTTTAGTGAATCAAAGCATAATTCAGAGAGATTACTCAGAATCTAAAGTAAATTTTGTATATAAAGAAGATCCTTAAACTGGAAGATGAATGGAAATCCCATCTAATCCACTGGTAAAGGCCAAATAAGAATCCTAACTAGGCTTAAAACAGTTTGATATGGGGTCCTGGTCCGCATCATTTGAAATAAGTAGTAGTGGATCTGAAGGAACAAAAAATGGAATGGAGGACAGAGAATTGTTGGTTTTGAATAAATCAAGTTCTTTTTTTAAAAAATTATTTTATTGTTGTTCAGTTACAGTTGTCTGCATTTTCTCCCCAACACTCCCCCCCCAGCCAAACCCACCTCCCTCCCTTACTTCCACCCTCCCCTTTGATTTTGTCCATGTGTTCTTTATACTTGTTCCTGAAGAACCTTCTCCCTATAGTCTCCTCCCCGCTCCCCTCTGGCTATTGTTAGATTATTCTTAATTTCAATGTCTCTGGTTATATTTTGCTTGCTTTTTTCTTTTGTTGATTATGTTCCAGTGAAATCATATGGTATTTGTCCCTCACCGCCTGGCTTATTTCACTTAGCATAATGCTCTCCAGTTCCATCCATGCTCTCGCAGAAGGTAGGAGCTTCTTTTTTCTCTCTGCTACATAGTTCTTAATTATTATTTATCAAACATATATTAAACACAAGATAGGACACTGGGGTTTCAAAACTCAAGGATAGGATCCCTGACCTAAGAAGGCTCACTCCTTAGGGAGCAGATCTGCAACCAGAGATATACCTTTTATATAACATGCACACACACACACACACACACACACACATATAACAGATGCTACAATAGACATAAGTATAAGATATTTATATATTTGCCATCTTGTTTTGTGTTTTGAAAAAATAATAAAAAACAGGGTATACAAATATCTACTTAATCAACGAGAAAAAAGCTCCTTGCCCCCCTTTCCCTCACACCAAATATCTATGATACAATTTTAAGTGCAAAGGATAAATATATCTATGTATATGCATATGTATATATGCAACAAATGCTCTGATAGAAGTAAGTATAAGATATTTTGAGAGGTCAGAGTAGTACCTAGTATGGAGTGGAATTAGCAAAACATAGGGCAACATTCTGGAAATATTTTATTTGGTGAACTAACATTAACTAAGTTGAGGAGGCTGAATAATGGTTAACTAGAGGGACACAAAAAGACCTCTACTACTGCCCTGCACTGCATCTTAATTGGAAAGTCATTAACCTGGAAATAGTCTTTTGTTTTGTTTTGTTTTAGACATATTCTCTGAGCTCACATGCATATGACAAGATACATTAAAGGTTGAAAAAGCAACTGGAATAAAATTTAAAAACCTTTCAGCTTCCTTTTGAAAGTCCAATTGTTTGTGTATTTTGGTAAATATGGGCTCAATTATTCATGTATATGTTTCTACCATTTCCACAAATGATGGTTAAAGGTGAAGAGCGTAGTAAGCTCAGCCAGAAAGAAACTCTTAAAATGGATCAGCAATCATTAATTACAAAAAACTTTAAATGAAAATAAGTGAGGTAAATTATGAACATGGATTCAAGATACATGGATGGATGTGTAGTATAGTGCATACTTGGGCTTCTCACACTGTATCAGGTTTATAGTAATAAGCCAAGGTATTATAGAAACTCCAGAATATAATTTTATATCTATATACAGAAATATTTAGGAAAATATAGTTAATAGTCAAACATATACTGAAGTAAAAAAGCAGTCTATAATGAGTTCAGATAATAGACACACACACATGTACAACTCATTTACTTTTTTTGGTTTGTTTAGTTAGAACAACTTGGGACAGAAATCTAAAAGACTAAGACAGAGAGGGAAACAGTAAATCTTTCATGTATTCGATTATCTTTATTAAATCTAGTTTTCCTTCATTGTTTATAAATATGTTAAAGCGGTGTTAGATTCAGAGCACAAATTCTGACTCAATTCATCTCTCATGTCTTATAATTGCTGTGTTTTAAGTTCTCTTAGGAAAGAACATTTGGCTTAACTCACCTCTTGTTTGGCTGACATTTGCTTTCATTCTCTTTTGTGATTTTCAATAATCATAAAAGCACTATGGATCAGGGATGAAAAAATAAAGTGTTTAGCTGATATCACTCAAAGGACTAAGTCTTGGCCCAAGTATTTTATTTTGGGGCAGATTATGACATGCAGAACTTTAACAAGATCCTGATTAATCTGGAGAATTTAAGGAACAAAATAACAGTGTGGGGATAGCCACTCCACAATTCCTGACCCAGAATAAACACATTTTACTAGAGAGATTGGCGGAAGTGTTGGGTGGGTATTGGTCTTGCTTCTTTCCACATTTGGGTTTCCAAGTGTACTCTATTTGAATCTGATAATCAATGCCAAGTACTCCCCTATAAAGAAATGCAGAATTAGCGATGCCAGAATTGAGCACCAATTTCCACTTATATCTCTTCTCTTTCTTCTTTTCTGTGTTTTGAAAAAATAATAAAAAATAAAGAAGAGGGTATATAAATATCTACTTAATCAATGAGAAAAAAAAAAAAAACAAAACTCCTTGCCCTCTCTTTCCCTCACACCAAATACCTATAATACAGTTTCAAAAGCAGAAGGGTAAATATATCTATGTGTTCACCCAAAGCAATGCAATGATGATTTAAAATTACACAGCAATGGACATTATAAAAATCTAATAAAAATAATTCCCCAAATTGGCCTACAGATTTAACACAGCACCTTTCAAAATCTTGACTAACATTTTTGCACAAATTGACAAGCTGACATTGAAATTCATAGAGAAATGTAAGAGTCTCAGAATAGCCAGATAACCTTGAAAAAGAACAAAGTTGTAGGGTTCACACTTTGTAATATTAAATCTTATGACAATAAAAAAGAAAATATGAGTAAATTTTTGCATCTTTGAGTTAAGATATGGTCCTTTAGATATGATACCAAAAACACAAGTAATGAAAAAATATATACAAATTGGAATTTATGAAAAATGAAATATATGTATATATTTCAAATGATGTCACTAAATAAGTGAAAATACAGCACACAGAATGAAAGGAAATATTTACAAATCATATATCTGTTAAGGTTAAGTGTCCAGAATATATCAAAAACCTTTATAATTCAACAGTAAAAAGGCAAACAACCCAATTTAAAAATAAGTGAAGGACTTATATAGATACTACCTCAAAGGAAATATGTGGCTCACCAATATACAGAAAGATGTTTGACATCATTAGTCATTAGGAAAAGAAAAATTAAAATTGCAACTAAATATCATTTCAAACCTAGTAGGATTGCTAAAATGAAAATTTCAAAACTAACAGACAATAAAATGTTGATAAGGAGAATTGGAGTCCTTATGCATTGCTGTTGGGTTTGTAAAATGGCAAATGCCACTTTACAAATGGTTTGGGAAATGGTTTGGATGTTCCTAAAAATGTTAAACATAGATTTACCATATAATCCAGCAACCTCACTCCTAGATAGATACCCAAGAGAAATGAAAACATGTGTCCATTCAAACACTTGAATAAGAGTGTTCATAGAAACATTATTAATGACACAAAATTGGAAAAAATCTAAATGTCCACCACCTGATGAGTGAATAAATGAAATTTGGTAAATCCATATAACAAAATTTATTAGGTAATAAAAAGGAATCACTTACTGAAATGTGCTGCAACATGGATGAAACTTGAAGACAATATGCTAAGTAAAGCAGCCACAAAAGGGCATGTTTGTATAATTCCATTAATATTAAATGTCCAGAATAGATAATTCATAGGAACAAGCTATACTAGTGGTTACCAGGGAAAGCAAAAAGTGAGACTGAGGAGTGCCTGCTAATGGGTAAAGGGGTTGTTTTGAGGATGATGAAAATATTTTAAAATTAGTTGTAAAGTTTGCAAAACCCTAAATCTACTAAAAGTTGAATTATATACATTAAGAATATGAATTTTGTAGAACATGTGTTATATCTCAATAAGCCTGTTGTAAAACAGATTATATAGCAAAACCAGATTATAAAACAAAATGAAGTTAGAATAAAATTGCATATTGCTCTTCTTTTTAAGAGTTTATAAAGTGTGTTTATTCCTTTTATCATTCTGATGTAGACCCTCTAGTGAGACTATGGTTTGGGTAGCACATGTTATGAATAAAGAAACATTCACAAACTGGTTTGTCATATTGCAAAATTTATTTAGTTCTATAAGCAAAGCCATGTTTTTCAAATCCCAAGGCTCCATTTTAAGCACATAATTTCATAGTTCATCAGTCTCTTTTATTGTTATTCTATCTATTCATAGACTTTAAAATACATTCTAATTTTAGAAGACTATAAAAGAACTTGTGTTCACTTAATTCTTTTGTTTTTCATATAAGGACACTAAAACCCAGAAAAGTTAAAATTCAGCATTTAAGCACATGAGAAACAAAAGGATCTGGGTCTAGATGCTGGGTATTGTTCTGAGTCAAGTGAATGAAGCACTGGACTGGGTGGGAAAAGATCTAAATTCGAATCTCAGAGCAGTCACTTTTTAACTGTCCCATTTGTAACATTGACCTAACCACGTATGAAAGTGCTTTTGTTAAACTAAAACAAAGTGCAGATATTGGTTGCTATTATTGTTGAATAGAGAACTTCTAAATGTTTTAAAGGGGAAATGTAACTTAAATGACCAAAATGTTGTATGCATCTCATCATGCTAGTTCAGCATAGATATCGATTTCTTCTAATTAGTTTGACTCCCAGCCCTATCACTTCATCGCTGAAGGATCTTTTTTATTTTAAGGAGTGATGATTTGTCATTTTCAAACATTAGTATACTAGCTTTTTGTTTTATAGTTGTCTTTGGATTAGAGTAATGAGGTCATGTTATAAATGAGCCAAGTGATAATGAGGTTATACCCATATATTTACTCCATAGAGGACACCTTTATTCTGAATTTAAATATAATTGAAGATCTTCTAGGATTTTTATGTTTTGGTTTCCAATGTTTAAGTCTTTAATCCAATTTGAATTTATTCTTTTGTGTGGTGTAAAAAGTTGGTCTAGTTTCATTTTTATGCATGTATCTGTCCAATTTTCCCAACACCATTTATTAAGTGAACTATCTTTAGCTCATTGTATGTGTTTACTTCCTCTGTCAAATATTAATAGACTCTAAAAGTTGGGTTTATTTATGGGCTCTGTATTCTGTTCCATTGACCTATGTGTCTGTTTTTATGCCAGTACCATGCTGTTTTGATTACTATGGCCTTTTTAAAAAATTTATTTTATTGTTGTTCAATTACAGGTATCTATAGGAGACCGTTCTGCATGTGTGGGCTCAGCTCCCACTCAGAAAGGCCAGTGGAAAGTGAGGTCTGGCACACAGGACCCACACCCACAGATACCTAAGCCACTTTGACACTTGCTTTTTGCTAAAACTCCCTCACCCTGAATTGAGGCAGCAAATGTTTACTGCATATTTTTAAAGTATCTTCCTAAAATCTATGCTAAGCCTCCCAAGAATGAGTGTAACCAGTGCAACCACCTTTCCCTTCACATTTGCAAATATCCTTCTTTTTTGATGTAATTAGCTACATTCTCTTTGTTTTCTGTAAAAGGTAACCACCTAAAGTGAACCTGTGCATAGTAAATGAGGACAATCCTCAATGTAATGTGCCCAGAAGAGCAATAAAAGCTTGTTAAGGCAAGGGTTGTCATGCTCTCATCTTGAGGGAGTGGCTCTGCCATCCCTTTTCCTCCACAGGACTTGCTAGTCCATGTGAAATTGTCTTGTCTCATCCACGATGCCGCAGACCTTGCTTGCAGGTGTCCCCGTCAGTTGTCTGCATTTCCCCCCCCCCCGCTCCCCCCAACCCCAGCCAAACCCACCTCCCTCCCTTACTTCCACCCTCCCCCCTTGTTTTTGTCCATGTGTTCTTTATAGTAGTTCCTGAAAACTCTTCTCCCCATTATCTCCTCCCACCTCCCCTCTGGTTACTATCAGATTGTTCTTAATTTCAATGTCTCTGGTTATATTTTGCTTGCTTTTTTCTTTTGTTGATTATATTCCAGTTAAAGGTGAGATCATATGGTATTTGTCTTTCACTGCCTGGCTTATTTCACTTAGCATAATACTCTCCAGTTCCATCTATGCTGTTGTGAAGGGTAGGAGTTCTTCTTTCTTTCTGCTGTGTTGTATTCCATCATGTAAAGGTACCACAGTTTTTTGATCCATTCATTTACTGATGGGCACCTAGGTTGCTTCCAGCACTTGGCTATTGTAAATTGTGCTGCTATGAACATCAGGGTGCATAGGTTCTTTTGAATTGGTGTTTCAGGATTCTTAGGGTATAGTCCCAGGAGTGCAATTGCCAGGTCAAAAGGCAGTTCCATTTTTAGTTTTCTGAGGAAATTCCATACTGTTTTCCACAGTGGCTGCACCAGTCTGCACTCCCACCAACAGTGCACTAGGGTTCCCTTTTCTCCACAACCTGGCCAGCCAGCACTCGTTGTTTGTTGATTTGTTTCTGATGGCCATTCTGACTGGGGTGAAGCAAAATCTCAGACATAGCTCATATCAATAGTTTATCAGATATATCTCCCCAGGCAATGGAAAAAAAGAAAAAAAAAGTAAACAAAGGGACTACATCAAATTAAAAAGCTTTTTGCATACCAAAGGAAAACATCAACAAAATAAAAAGAAAATACATAGGATAGGAGAACTTATTCGCCAATACATCTGATCATAGGCTAATATCTGATTTATGAAGAACCTACAAAACTCAACACCAAAAATACCTACAACCCAATTGAAAAATGGGCTAATGACCTCAATAGACACTTCTCCAAAGAGGACCTCCAGATGACCAATAGACATATGAAAGGATGCTCAAGGTCACTAATCATCAGAGAAATGCAAACTAAAACCACAATGAGATATCTCACACCTGTCAGAATGGCCATCATCAATAAATCAACAAACACCAAATGCTGGTGAGGATGTGGAGAAAGGGGAACTCTTTTGCACTGTTGGTGGGAATGCAGACAGGTGCAGCCACTGTGGAAAGCAGTATGGAGATACCTCAAAATATCAAAAATGGATCTGCCTTTTGATGGGAATATATCCAAAGGAACCCAAAACACTAATTCATTAGAACAGAAGCACCCCTAGGTTCATTGCAGTGTTGTTTATAATCACCAAGATATGGAAGCAGCCCAAGTGTCCATCAGCAGATGAGTAGATAAAGCAATTACAAGATATTTACACAATGGAATATTACTTAGCCTTAAAAAAAGAATAAAATTTTACTCTTTGCAACACTATGGATGGATCTTGAGAATGTTACACTAAGTGAAATAAGCCAGAGAAAAACAAATACCAAATGATTTCACACATATGTGTAATCTAAACAACAAACTCAATTAACAGGCCACATAGAGACAGGCTCATAGATAGAGAGCAGGCTGACAGCTATGGGGGAGGGTAGTTAGGGGTGGAGGGATTGAGCAAAATGGAAAAAGTACTGGGGGCATGGACAATAGTGTGCTGACTGTGGGGGTAGGAGTATAAGGAGACTAAATTGTAATGGAAAAAAACAATAAAAATAAATTAATTAAAAATAAATAAATAGATATAATTGAAGATCATAGTTTCAACATACATAAATTAAATTCTTGGATCCTTTATGTTGAAAGGATAAAATATTGGCCTAAAGCCTCACTGACAGTAATACTTACTCCATCAGTATATGCATTTTAAGCTTTATCAGCTTAAGAAGAAAAAACATTAACATTCATATGACCATGCCACAGATACACAAAGAAGCAAGCAGGTTGGTTTTCTCAGAAAATAGTCAGTACAAATTTCACTTGAAGTCTTGACATGGACTTCGCTAATAGAGCTACTTTATAATGAAGATATATCTGTGACCTAAAAGAAACATCCTATCTATTATTTATGCACTTAAACTGGAATGTCCTTCAGAATCATGTGAAAGAAGAGAAAATACCTAGTAACTGGAAGTTTGTTAGGTACCAGCATATGCTGTGATGAGGTAGGAGGTATGAATGCTAGTATAGTTATTCTGTAGTGTTAGGAGGGTGAGTGGAGCCATGCCATTTTCAAGGGGTGTTTATGGGTATTCTCAGATATTCAATGAAACAAATGTGTCTATATACATATGCATTTCATTGAACATTAAACATGTTAAGTAGTAAAAGGTTAATATTAAATATTGATGTTAAACAAATGAAGGCATAATAAAGAATTCTGATGAAGTTATATTTAGAAGTATTCCCATATTTATGCATAAATTAGTATTTCAGAGGCCCTCACAATTTCATAAGTAGATGATAAGAGTGGATGCTTACTGAGTACTCTGAAGAAGTTAGATATCAAACACTTTCCATGTAGAATATTGCAATCAATTGTTCTTACTAATTTAGAAATGTTATAGCTGCCATTGATTTTTAGAATTGACCACATTGGCCAGTCTTCCTTAAATGAGTGTTGCTGTAAAAATATTGATGAACAGATTTGCTTCTTTTATTAATTCATTGCCTCTATATCTTTAGTTTCAGTTCTTTATTTGTTGCTATTATTTTACTTTGCTTTCTTGTCTCACACTCTTTATATTGTTATTCTAGTATTGTTGATAATGACATTTCCCTTTTGAAATATTACACTAACCAGGTTCCCCAGGGCAGACTTATTTCTTCTAGTTTTGTCTTTTTCAAACGTCATCTTGCTTGTGCTCAATCAGATCAATATGCTTAGCTGATTCTTTCAGTACTCTTCATTGTCATAGACTCATGCTTCATTCTAGAGTTTTTAACTTACACATCTACTTTGCTTTCTTCTCTCTCTCTCTCTCTCACACACACACACACACACACTCACACACACACACACACACACACAGATAATACAATTCCTTCAGAGCTTGCATGTTGAATGAGTGTATACTAAGACAGGGGTTTCCTTGGAAACGTTGAAGATGGAAAGCCTTTATATCTTCCTGCTCATCAACTAGTGAATTGACAGCTGTTTTTCTGTAGAAATTGTTAGCTCCTTGTAGAAAACTATGAACATTGTTAATAGTAAAGTGCACAAAAAAATTAGAGTGCTTCATTGGATGCAGAAATGAGGAAAATAAAATAATAAGCTTCACAGATAGAATAAAACACATTTGTTTTAAAACCTCGAGAATTTTACATTGGAGTGTAAACTGTATTTTGCTTTCTTCACAAGGATTTGCATTCATTTAAATGGATTTGATGAAATAAATTATTTCCCACTTATCTTTGTCTCCTACCATCATTTATAATTAAATATAAGCCCTGGCCGGTGTGGCTCAGTTGGTTGGAACATTGTCCCGTAAATTCAAATGTCATGGGGTTTGATCCCTAGTCAGAACACATGCCTGGATTGTGGGTTCCATCCCTAGTTGGGCATCTACAGGAGGCACCTGATCACTGTTTCTCTCTCACCTTGATGTTTCTCTTCTGTCTCCCTCCCTCCCTTCCCCTGTCTCTCTAAAATCAATAAGCAGTTCCTTGAGTAAGAATAAAAAATAATAATAACTAAATTTAAATAATGTAATTTTTGCTGATGCTTTTTAAAAATTGTGTTTTATGGAATAAACTACATTCATAATTCATGCTTGTTCAAAGATGGATTATGCTTCTTGAGTACTTGTGAATTTGTTGCTAGCTTGAAAATCAATGTGAAATTATTTTATTCTTTTTTACTCATTTCATAGGAAAGATACATGTGATACAAATACTAAAGTAATTTCTATCATATAATAGTATCTGCATAGGGTTCTTTAATTCTTTTCATTTATTTGATTATAACTTTCCCCCTTCTTCCATCTTTGTTATAAGATTTGGCTAGGTTGTACATTTAGCTAACTTAACATATGAGAGAGTCTATACAAAACAATGATATGTCAGTTTAGAAAACACTTTGAAATATCAAGTGAGATAACATCTATACTGTGCAAAATAGTCAATAGTATATTTTTAATAAACATCTAAAAGTGCCAAACCATTTCAAGAAGAAAGGACCTTCACCTGAAACTGCTAACAATCTAATCTATGCATATTCATGTTTCATTCATCTAAAATGGGAGATAGACCAAAAAGGCTGGTCCAGATTTAAGGACTGGGAAGAATGACAATGAGGACTTGGCTCTTGTAATTTTTTTTTAAAAAAATGGTATTTAGTGGATTTTGGTTCCAGTTCACACATTCTAGCGCCTCTTCCTTTTACTGGTCTCTATTAAGAACAGCTGCTTTAAACTTAAATTATATAGATCTTTAATGAATAGCATTTCTACAGAGAATGATAATTTTTCTCTTCCACTTATTTCCATATAAATTCATAGAAATATACTTTCATTACAGAGAATTTTTTCCTAAAGTTGGAGAAGAATATTTTCTTTAATATTTTTTCTCACCAGGTCAGCACACTGAGATGCACTGTTCTCTGTTAGATTTTGTCAGAACTCATTACCATGTGTCTGGGGTCCAAAGTTCTCTATTGCCTCTTTCACTAGCTATGCAAATGTGCTTTCATTCTGGGGTCCTAGGAGATTTGTGAACCCACCAGCTAGCCTCACACACACTTTCTGCCCTTAACACTCTTGCTAATATCTCTGCAGCCTGGTAGTGGAACCCATTGATTAGGATCCCATTGATGCTGAACAACTTCCAGGTGGAAGAAGAGGCAGAGTGGCGCTGTGCCTCCTTGGAGCTTTGTGATATATGCCATGAATGCAGCCATCTGGCTCACAGGAATAGACAAAGCTGCATTCCATCACTAGTAAATGCAGTAGTTCTTTCAGCTGTTACTTACACAATCCAAGTCGAACCTAATTCACACTAGACATTTCTATGACTGTGCTCCTTCTCCCCATCATTCCTTAAAAAGCTCACTGAAAGGTTGCAGTATCAGGTACTTCGCAAAGCACCAATAGAACCACAACAATTTCAGGGTCTTGGAGCCTTGCTAAAAACCTGGGACTTGCCTTTATGTAGAGAGTGAACTAACACCATGCCCTGATACTCTGGAGCTAGTAGCCTGAATTGTTTCTTTTCTTGTACCCTTTTGTCACTTGTTTCTTCTGTACTGGGAGAAAGTCTGAGACTCCCTTCTGAAACTACTATTTTACTTATGATTTAGTAGAATAGCCAAGTTTGATATAGGGCCTAGAACTGAGACAGAAGGACAAGGTGGGGCTTTTCAAGTCATCCTGTTTTCCCATTCCCTGGATTGAATATCCTTGATTATAGCATTGTTGATCATATGACCTAGTCTGCAGTAACTATGAGTTGCCCATTCGGTCCACTTGAAGTGAGACATTATTTGGAACTATAGCCCAATGGTAAATTTGGAAGGAAGATTCATATCCAGAACTCTCCAAGAGGAGAGTCCAGAAAGTGGAAATGATAGTAATCATGCACCCAGAACACCTGTCCTTCTGGGCTCCCAGGTCCAATGAGCATTTCAATAAATCACAAACAGCTGAAGAATTCTAGGAGCAAGACCCAGCTCACATCCATAGTCAACCCTGTATCTAGTCCCTGGTCCTAAGTCTTTCTAGTTCCTGGTCCTAAGCTTTCATAGTTTTGGACATTCCACACCTATACTTTTTTAAATCCCCATCAAGAAACCTACAACCTAATAGCATTGAGATGATGGCTTAAGAAATGAATTTGTCAGAGCTGGCAAATCTGCTGTTTTAATAATGTGTATCTTCCCAAAAGATTTTTCTCAGATCCTACACCCTGATTCTATCAGTGATAGGATAGCCAGGAAGCTTGTTGGTCTCATCCTTATATTGGTCCTTTTTTGTTCTATTCTTATTAATCCTGTTGACTCTTCCAAGAACAGGGCCAGATAAAATCATCAGGTTCATGTTTGAGAAATGCTAACCTGGTTAGTAAAATATTTTAAAAGGGAATATCATTGTAAACAATACTAGGATGACAGTACAAACAGGACTTTATGCTACTTTTAGTTTGGTGTGCTCTTGTACCTGTAGACAGGTAGTGAAGAAGATATAAAGTGTATTTCAAGAATATGAGGTCTCAGTATTTCCCTTTGCTCTTTTTGAACTCTACACATCCAGTTGGATTTGCTGCCTTTTATAATATTTTGGGTCATGGTACAGTATGTACCACTTGTTCCCACCTATTACCATCTGAGAGACTTCAGTATGTTGTTCCATGCTGCATTTCTTACTACATTATCTGGCCTGCACAAGGTTTCATGCAGCAAACCTGGTCATGGCATGCCACACATGGCCATTTCAAGCCAGTCAATGGCAAGTAGGATCAATGGAATTCCTTTGAAATAAATTAGGGCTACTTTTGACTGAGTTGGTCAGCTTAACTCGAGGCACCATACCTGAGCTATGCTGGAGATGAATGGATTCTTGATAAAATTAGGGAATCCATGAGGATGAAGGGTGCTGATACTTATTTCCAGGCTCAAGGTTCTGGATACAATGCTCAGTGCTACTCCAAATTTTACCCATATTTCTGGTGCTTTCTTCTTTAGAATAGAATGAAAAAGAATGTCCACTCTTATTAGTGTTAGTATTTTAGGGGCTACTAATACCATTAGGGTCACAGAGAAGGGAAACGTCTATTCTAATTTTATATGAACTTTTATTCAGAGGTTCGGGTTGGGATGGGTTCTGCAGTCAGCATCATTTAAGTTTCGCCAGCTTGGTTATACTGTAAAACATCCAGTGCATTAGTAATGCCATGATAATCACACATATATTTGCTACTTTACATGTACATATTGAAAAAGTATCATTATTCTCAACCATATACAATAGATGTTTTTTTTTCAATGAAATACCAAACTATTTTATACCAAGTTATTCTTTAAAGAATAAAATTAAAGTATAATGTGGATACGTACCTATACACATGTAACCACAGATGCACACAAGTGCACCAGGACTTGACAAGAATTAAGAAGACACAGAAATTTTAAAGGCATTTAGTATAACTTGAAATGTAGTATATTTATTTTCTTATAGTTTGGGATTAATGGTGTCCTAAATTTATGAAAAACTTTATTTATGTGATTTAAGCATATAGATTTATTTTAGTTACAAATGAAATGGGCATTATTTGATAAAAGAGGGAATAGTAAACAGGCTTTCTTATAGCTGAGATGATGGACAGGGTAGGTGAGTAATACTTTCAAACAGTTTTGCCCTCCTGTTATTGGCCGCCTGCCTCCTTTTCAGCTACATGTCTTTCTTAGTATTTTTTTCCTGCTTAGAAAACTTGGGTTGCTGGGGTAAAAAGATATGTATTATTATAGCATAGCATTGAAATGGAGTATCATAATCCTTCTCATTTATTATATGTAGCTAAGTGGGAGCAGGTGGAAATAGAAGGATTTGACATTTCTAGAAACCAAATACCTGAAACAACTAATAAGTTCTGCTATTTGTAAATTGAACTAAAGCTGAAACAAATCCTTTTTTTCTGCCTAACATTTTTTTAAATAAAATTTCTTGCATTCTGCTTTAATCAACAGGGTTACTATAAAAATATGCATGTTTGAATTGGTACTCTTCCTATGTTTTTGTAGTCAAATCAGATTTTCTCTCAGGCAGGGGCAGACATTTCAGAGGTGAGCCAACTCAGAGAAGGAGACAATGGAGCCATGAAGACTGAGAAGAAACAGAGTGTATTTACTGCTGCAATCAACTAAAACTCACCGAGGTTTCTTTGACATTTAAAAGTATATAATACTTTCCTAAATTAAATTATATATTAAATATGTGTGAACTGTGTATAGCAAATAGAGGCAGAACAGAACTGCCTAGAAAGCCTACAGAATATAACACTTTGTATAACACTTATACACTTATATAACACTACAGTGTTTTTGTTTGTTATTGTATGACCTGAACCTATTTCCATTTTGTTTGAAAATGTTTTTATAATTTTGAAATAACCCTAAAAATACACTCCTACAACATAACAAAACATAAATTATATGTGGTTAAAGTATATGACTTGATTAGCATTAGTTTTAAACAGTTGAATCAATTTAGATTTAATTCTATTTTTCTATTATCTAAGTGACTTATATCTAAAAATACTATGTTAAAATTTTTGCATGAGTCAATGTACTGCTAATCATTTTTTCCCCTTCTATTTCTGTCTCTGTTCTCTGTGTCTCTCTGGTCTCAAGTTATTCCATTTTTATGTCCTGGTTTTTCTCTACTTTTGGGACTTCTCATCGTTCACTAACATTTCTTTGTCTCCTCTATCCTGTGAGGTTCCTGAGTGTTGGTCTGGCTGCTCTCAACTCTGCATCCCATATATCAAATAGGAATGAAATATGTTCTGTGAGTTGGGCTTAGGACAGTTGAAGAGCCAGCACTGGGGTCGGTTGGCTGTACATGGGCAGCCCCAGGGTGCCAAGCACAGGGTGTTCTTTTTGTGGCAGGAGAAGCAAAGACTGGATAAGGTGGTCAGACCTTAGCTATGCAATTGTTGCATAGCCAAGCAACAATTGTTCATGCATCATCTAGGAGGGAAGCTAAAATATCACTAAAATAAACCAGAGCTGTTTAAGCCAAGTTTCCACACATCACTCCTTACATAACTGGAAAAAATGTAAATTGGTCACATTCCTGCCAAAATAGATGGTGCCCTTAAATAAAAAGTTAAAGAATAAAATAAAATGATTCTCAAGTACGGATATATTGGCTGAAAGTTTTTTCCCATATACTTGCAGTTGCACCGATCCGAAGTCAGAAGCTGTAGCCTGCTCAAATTCTGAACTTAAATAATGGCTGTTCTAGTGTAGCTTATTTGGAATGAGTGATTTTTGCACAATTTAATTTAATCAAAATTTAGTTCCTCTAATACACTTCCAAGGAAGAGCAGTCTGGCTCTTACCTATGCAAAAGGAAACTGAAAAAAAAAAACAACAACAAAAAAAACAAGAACTTCAAGAAAGTAGGATGTACTTTGTAGAATTTTTTGTAACATGGATTCTACTTAACCAGTGGATGAGACTTAGGAAGTGAATTTGTTTTTATACACTGTTTTCATCAATTCAAAAATCAGTCTTCTTTTACCTTCTAAAAATTGAAGCAGATATTTAAGGAATATAATTAAAAATGGTAATATGGTATTAACTTTCCAAGGGACCTGCATACATTTATAAACTGTGGTTGAAAAAATGAAGGGTCAGTGAGAGCTGGGAGAAGAGTGAAGGTGTTGTCCTCCCTGAGGTCCAGGCATTCTTTGACATAGGTAGGGAATGAACAGTACAGGTGCACAATAAGAAAATAAATGTATTTGCTTTTTTCTTGTGTTCTATAACTTCCAGATGATGGGAGTGATGGTTGATGTGTGGTTGAGAGGAGGATGTGGTAGTAGTTTGAACAAGCAAAAAAAAAAAAAAAGGTATTTGGAGGAGATCTGCAGGAACTCTATCTATATTCATATGTCAAACAAATAAAGAAAGGACAAAGAGAGACCAAAATACGTATAAGTATGATAGTACATAAAAACAGGCACATTATAAATTCACTACCTTATAGAATATTAGTCCATGATGATAGATTCATAGACTGTTGAAATACAGCAAGCTATATTAGACTTGTGGGAAAAGATGAAACATAAATAGGGGAATGAACAAAGAAGTTCAGAATTGAGACTGGTTGTGAAAATAATGATCTGGGAAAATGTTTGCAAAGGCAACAATTTTGAGATGTAGTGTTTTAATGAATTTTTGTTATATTTTTCAGAATGACAGATTTTCCATACTTTTCAGTCAAGAACTATTTACTGAGTACTTACAAGGTGCAAGGTACTGTTTTAAGCAGTGAATAATTCATAGTCCCACATGTAGGAAGTTATATTGGCCCAGATTTTCAGGTGTTTTTAGTGATACATAAAGTAAAACAGGACATACAAAAGGAGGGGAGAATTTTAATTAGCATGGTGAGGAAAGGTATCTTTGAGAAGATTGACTTAAGGAATATGGAGTCAGTTGTGTAAAAATTTTGCAGAATATCATCCATAGCAGAAAAAAACAGCAAGATCAAAGGCCCTGGGAATAGGAATGATCTTCATCTCTTAAAGAGATAGAAATAAGAAGAATGTGGCTCCCGTGTGATGAACATGAAGGGAGATTAGATCAGAGAGGCAGGCAAACACCAGATTTTATAGGATCTTAGAAAGCCATTTTTGTTGTGATAGAATTCCATTGGCAAGTTTTTAGAAAGGGAGGAAGTAGCGATATAAGACTAGAAAAACACTTTGGAGGAACGATCACTGGAGATATTAAGAGTGGGACACAGGAAGTACTCTTAAGAAATTAATGTGGTGTTTTAGGTAAGAGATGATGATGGCTTGGACTAAGTTGTAGCATTAAAAAGGGTGAGAAATAACTCAGTTGGATATGTATATTTGAAGTAGACAAAGGAAGAATTACTGATGGACTACTTGATGAGTGAAAAGAAAATAAAACGATCACTCCAGGATTAAGCCAATTTATAGGTTTGAGAAACCATAAGAATTGAGATAGGGAAGGTTTGATGCTAAGTGCATTTCCCAGGATAGAATTTATACTTTACTTGGACTTTATTAAGTTGCAATGATGATGACTAGTAAGTAGTTTATGAACCTGTAGCAAATGTGAACTGGGATATAACTTAAAAAATAATCAGCATAAACATTATTTAAAGCCATTTGATGAAAAGAACAGTCACCTGTAGAGAGAGTTCACCATGAAAAGGGTCAAGAGGGTCCTCAGGGACAATCCAACATTTAAAAACCTGACAAGGGTGGGAAAAAGCAACAAAGTCAACTGAGGAGGTGTGAGCAGTGAAGTAGTAGGAAAATCTGAGAAGAGCAATTATCCAGTAGTACATAAAGGTTTTTAATGAGGAGAAAAGAATTCAACATATCAAAAATTGTTGAAAAGGTACAGAGCTAATCATTGGCGAACTACTCTTTTTTCTAATGTTCTAATCTTCCTAACTTGGGCCATTCAATTTCCATCTGTTGGTAGAGATCTGACTCAGTATTTAGGAAGTAATTCTATCTCTAGGTCAGTAATTCATATTCTCAGGATCTTATTTAACCTTACTAACCTATTTCCTGGTTGCTATCTTGCTTCTCAATGACTAGGGTGACTACATACCCCAGTTATCTCAGGGGAGTCTCAACCAATGCTTTGTAGTTAGTGCTCTATTTTATGACCTAAAGTGTATGATTAATTATCATATCCTGTCAGTCAGAAACAACTCAGGCAAGGACTCAGTTATTGGGAATATATATTCTGCTTATATGAAGTGTGGAATAGTATCATTTCCTGTTTTTGAGTTGTAGTTGAGTCCTATGACGGTTGTAAAGATTAGGTGAATTTCCATATGTAAATTAACAGTGACAGATTGGTCAGGTGGTAAAACCAGCTGTTCCAAACTGCATTTCATTGTTTATGACATTGAGGGTTTAGAAAGAAAATAATCGTATATTTATATTGCTTGTTCACAGGCTCAAGATATATGTCATTAGACGTTCTCAGTGTGGCTCTGGATTGATTTCAGTGCTTACCAAATTTTTCCATGCCACTATACATAAGGAACATGATAATGTTTGCTGTTCATTGTAGTAAATGAACCAGGGTATGACTTGCTTAGAGGGCAAGAGTACTCAGTACATGAGTAAGCCATTCACAACACAGTATTGTGTCAGAGAGTGCTATAGGGGAAAGCCTCATGAAGGAGACATGCTCTTTAGGAAGCAGGCAAGAGGATCTTGAACAATTTTACAAGAGGCAAGGGAAATAGCCAGTTTGGTATAGGACTGAAAATGCCTGCTCACGACAGAGTGGATGTGATGTTTCCAAATAGAACCCCACTTAACTCAGTAATAATCCCCATTTAATACTGGAGAGCAGTGTGTTGCTTGAGAAAGAAAGACATTTCAAACCAGAATTTGTGCTACCTATCACCATGATAAATTTTCTGTTGACTGAGAAAAGACGGTGATATTTCCAATGCTAGTCTCTCTCTAAGAGAATAAATAATTTGTATTGTTGAATTCCTATGCCTATTAAAATAAACAGACTAGCATAATCAAAATCTTATGGGATAGGTCTTCCATTTCAGTTTATGTTTATAGCTCTTAAAACAAAACTGTTATAAACTGACTCTGCTGTATTCTTACCAACTTTTGAGCTTCCAAGCATTGGACTCTGTGAATACCTACGATGATAGTATTGTGGGCTGAGACTTGGCTTATTTTCTAAATTTGGAGGGTATGGGTGCAAAGCTGCAAAAATCTTGTATAATCCTAATGCTTTGAGTTCTTCAAGTAAGATTTAAGAAAAACTTATTACTGAATAATTCAACAACTTAATTCCTAAAAGACTATACTAAAAAGACTGCAGTAAAAAAAAAAAAAAAAAAAAAAAAAAAAAAAAAAAAAAAAAAAAAAAAAAAAAAAAAAAAAAAACAAGGCTTCAGCTGCTAAAAAGAACCCTAACTGTAATAGCTTAAACTAAGCAGAATTAAAAGGTTGAAAGGGTGGATAATTACCAAATATTAATTAATTCAGAAAAGCAAGATATTTTGTGTTTGGACTTTAAATTTGGGCTTTAGCTTTAAAAAGATTTAAGTTTTAGATTTAGTTTTTTTCACAGAAAATCTTAAAATGGAAGGGATTTTACATTCAAATTTGTCTCATATCTTATAATGGTGATATTTTATTGTTGCTACCTCTTGATATTGTCATTTGATCCCACTGCAGAACCTCTGCCAGCTCCTCTGGGACAGTTTGGTTGAATGTAATTCAGGATGGGAAATATCATGGACAGTGAAATTTTGGGCCTTGAAGACTGTCAAGGGGTATGTTACAAAGGATTTCTGATTAACTTTTTGCTCTAATATAATTTCTTCAGTGGGATAACAATCTTCTGCAATCTTCTGCAATACATATCTGCCTGGATGAATCTTCACACTGACTATAGTTGGACCTCTGCCAGCGGACTGCTCTGTTGCTATTTGAAGAGACACTGTGATTTTAGGTTCAGAATGAAATTATTGCTAATGGCCCCTTTACTCAAATACATGCAACTCCTGGCATTAAACTTTCCTTAACATGGTTATCTCAAAATACTTAACCTGGTATTAATCCTTGGATTTAATGACATGATGTAGCTCTGTTACTTTAGTCCTGGGCTACAGTACTTCTTCTTTCCCTTGATTTGTCCCTTTGCCATCCAAGACCTAACCTTGACGTTTACCACACAGTTCTGTCATGGCCTGAGTTTTTCAGTGTGACACAAGGCTTAGCTTAATGTTGGGTGTTTATATCCAATGTGGACTTCTTAATGAAGGCTGTTGGACCTGGTTTATAAAAATCATGTTTGTTTAGGAATACATGGGAAAAAGTTGAAAACAAAAATAAATCCTTTACATTATGAAAGCAACATTTTGTCTTCCCCAGTGATAGGTAGTGAGAAAGTAAGAAAAATTATTGAATTTCATACTTTAGAGTTCAACTCAATGTTTTGCAGATGTAATAATAAAACACCAGAGCTACCGGAGATTTGTACCCTCCTACTTCTATTTCTCTTTCTGCAGAGTTGGGAAGCAAACTCAGATCCATCTGGCTCCAGAGACTGTAGGCCAAACCTCTGCAATTCACTGCCTCTTTCTACGATTATTCTTTATTTCACATAACTTGCTTCTTCCTTTTATACCTGTTAATTTATTCCTAAGAGTGAGAGGTTGATTTTCTTGAACCAAATGAGAGTGATGAATAGTATCCAAAGAGTCTGTACCAGGTATCATGAAACACAATTCATAACTCACTGTGGAACCAGGCAAACTCTATTACTTTGGTTTATGCCTTGGATCCCATGCTGATTGGATGTAGACTTCAGAGTTAACGAGGTATGGTCTGGATTTTCTTCCCAGATCCACCCTTCACTGTGTGACCTAGGGGAATCTACCGGTACTTTAACTCAAAGTGCATCAATGTCTTCATGTGCAAAGCAAGGAGTCAGGTGTGCTTTTCCTTGGGTTTTTGTGAGGATTGAATGAACTGATGCCAATCACTGGTGAGCTCAATAAATAGGAAGCATAAGAATGAGACTGCTCTATGCTCTGAGAAAACTTTGGTCTAAAATCCATTGTTGAAGAATTTCCTTTCCTGTCTTCATCCTGGGACATATTTGCTTGTAAGGAAAACCCTGTCCCATGAAGAAGTTGTCTCCTTAGGGGGAGCAGTACTTGGTGGTGTTACTGCTTACTAAGGTTAATCACTTTCTGGGCTTTGTCAAGGGATTAGCATTACAAGAAAGAGAGGTAAAGATGTCTTCGCTCTGGAACAGACTCAAACTGAGTGTCTGTGACTTGTTTGAGGCAGCAGGTGCCCCTTTTATGCACTGAATCCCTTAATTCCTTCCTTTTCTTGTGAGATACGCATATATAGAAAGGCCACATTTTTACAATGCACTTCACCTTTTGTTGACTGTATCCATCAGGGTTCCTTCAGGAGGGCAGTACTAAAATATTATGAAAATAAAAATTTTATTATAGCAATAGACTTTACACAAATATAAGAGTAACTGGGCAAGTGAAGTCCTAGAGGGGAAAGTTTAGGGATCAGAGAGAGAGTTACCAAGTCCCTCCTGAAACAGTGTCCTGAATGACAAGTGAAAACTTGCAGTATAACCAAAAGGCCAAACACATTCAACCACCAAGGTGGGACTGTGAAGAAGGAGCTTGTGGGGAGGTCTGTGCATGAAGAGAGACCAAGCATTTTGTGGTGGACCAGGGGCTAATTTGATCGGCAAGGTCAGTGAGTGAAAAGACAAGCTGAACACAAAACAGAGGAGGTGAGGGTAAGCTGGGACCCATTGGGAACTTCTGCATTTTTCTATTTTCCCACCACAATGATCTGAGAATAATGGCAGCTGCTTTGCTTCCTCCTTCTCGCAGAGGGCCTTCCTTTAGTCAGCTCTTACACAGAACTATGCCAAGAAGGGGACTCTGGAAAACGTAGTTCCCAGTTTAACTAAATTGATATAACACAAACTAGGACGTAGATATGTGGGTGATTTCCAGGGTGCTAAGCAGAATAACGGTTCCTCAAAGATGTCCCAGATCATGTAATTATGATATTTTACATTTCAAAATGGACTTGGGGATGTTGTAGATGTGATTAAAGTTAAGGACCTTGAGATAAGAAGATCATTCTATTATCTGGATCCAACCTAATCTCATCATTCCTTAAAAGGGAAGAGATTTTCCAGGCTTAGGTCAGAGATGCACAATGTTGCTGGTTTTGAAAAGGTGGAAGGTGGCCATTAGTCCAGTAAAATGGGTGATGTCTAGAAGCTGGAAAAAATGAGGAAACATTCTCTTTAGAGCTTTCAGAAAGGAATGCAGCTCTGTGACTAACCTAGAGTTTAGCCTTTGTCAAACATTAAAACTACAAAAATGTAATAAATTAATTTGTCTTGTTTTAAGATACTAAGTGTGCAGGAATTTGCTAGAGCAACAAATGTTGCTATTCCTTACTCTTACTATTTCTCCTCCCTCTGTCCTCTCAAAATTGTTCTTCCTTCCTTTGGTCAGCTCTCATTCTCTTTCTCCTTCTTACAATGTTCTTTTTTCTCCACCATTGTAAATTGTAGCTTGTTCGGCATGGATATTACTGTTATAGCTGTTCATGTTCAGTTGTATTCCTATCTGTTCATTATTTTTAAGTATACTTTACTGATTATGTTATTACAGTTTTCCCATTTATTTTCCCCTCTATACCTCCTCTACCCTGCAGGCTCCCACCCTCCACCATTCCCCCAACCCCTTAGTTCATGCCCATGGGTTGTACATATAAGTTCTTTGAGTTATCTGTTTACTATACTATTATAAACTTCTCCCCATCTATTTTATGCCTACTAATTATGCTTCTTATTCCCTATACCTTTCTCCCCTATTCATCCCCTCACCCTCCCCACTGAAAACCCTCCATGTGATCTCCATTTCTCTGGTTCTGTTTCTGTTCTAGATGTTTGCTTAGTCTTTGTTTTTGTTTTTTAGGTTCAGTTGTTGATGGTTATGAGTTTGTTGTCATTTTACTGTTCAGAGTTTTTGATCTATTTCTTAGATAAATCCCTGTAACATTTCATATAATAAGGGCTTGGTTATGATTAACTCCTTTAACTTGACCTTTTCTGAGAAGCAGTTTATCTGCTTTTGCATTCTAAATGAAAGCTTTGCTGGATTGTGTAATCTTGGATGTAGGTCCTTGCCTTTCATGACTTGAAATACTTCTTTCCAGCCCCTTCTTGCCTGCAAAGTTTCTTTTGAGAAATCAGCTGATAGTCTTCTGGGTACTCCTTTGTAGGTAACTCTCTCCTTTTCTCGTGCTGCTTTTAAGATTCTCTCCTTATCTTTAATCTTGGTTAACGCAATTATGATGTGCCTTGGTGTTCCTCCTTGGGTCCAATTTCTTTGAGACTGTCTGAGCTTCCTGGACTGCCTGAAAGTCTATTTCCTTTGCCAGATTGGGGAAGTTTGCCTTCATTATTTGTTCAAATAGGATTTCAATTTCTTGCTCTTTTCTTTTTCTTCTCCTGGCACCCATATGATTCAGATGTTGGAGTACTTAAAGTTTTCCCATAGGATCCTAAGCCTCTCCTCATTTTTTTGAATTCTTCTTTCTTCATTCTGTTGTGGTTGGATGTTTATTTCTTCCTTTTGTTTCGAATCATTGATTTTGCAACCCAGTCTCCTTCCCTTCATTTTTGGTTCCCTGTATATTTTGCTTTATTTCACTTTGGGTACCCTTCATTTCTTCCTTCATTTTGCACCCGAGCTCAGTCAGTTGTGAGCATCCTGATTACAGTGTTTTGAACTCTGCATCAGATAGGTTGTCTATCTCCTCATCCCTTAGCTTATCTGGAGTTTTGATCTGTTCTTTCATTTGGACCATATTTCTTTGTCTCAGTGCATCCGTTATGTTGTAAGAGGGTGGGGCCTTAGATGTTTGCCAGGGCTGAGCAACCCTCTTTGCTGCAAAGTGGTGCTGTCTGTGGGTGAGGGGTCAGAGAGGGAATAATGCTACTCATTTGCTCTGCTGTACCCCCACTTTCCAAAAGAATCTCCTGTGAGATTGGGAGTTTGTTCTGCCATTGCCACCCCCACAGTTTACGGCTAGTTTTCAATCTTTAGTTTCACATGAGCCAACTCTGCCTTACCCTCATGGTCTGCTGCCTTGCAGTGTCCTCTATACTCAGCTGCCCATCTCTGCCCCTCCCACCAGTCTGGGTGAATGTTTCTTTAATTCCGTGGTTGTCAAAGTTCCATGCAGTTTGATTTTCCGGCACTTCTGTTTGTTTATTGTTTTAAAATTGGTTGTTATCCTTCTTTTGATTATGTGAGGAAGTGAAGCATTTCTACATATGCTTCCATCTTGGCTGGAACTCTCTCATTATTATTTTTTGAGCCTCAAATCTTACAGTTTACTCTCCCCCCATCTTCCTCCATTTTGCCTTCCTCCTGTGTTGCTTATTTGAGTTTAGAATTTTATTTTCCCCTTTCTTAGGCTGGATTCTATTCCTTACTCTTATTATTTCTCCTCCCTCTATCCTCTCAAAATTATTTTTCTTTACTGTAGACATCTCATATTTCCTTTTGACTTTCCTATAATATTCTTATTATCTTTCCACCTTCGTTAATCTTTGCTCAGTTGCCATTGATTTTGAACCTGTTGTGGATTTTGTGCAATATTGTTCCCTTTGGTTCAGTATTTTTTTTTAAATTTTATTTTAATTGTTGTTCTTGTAAAGTTTTGTCTTTTACTCCCATTACAGCCCACCACCCCAGTCCTCCCGATCTCCCTCCCAATTCCACCCCTACTAGTTTTTGTCCATGTGTCCTTTATACTTGCAAACCCTTTCCCTTTCCTCCTGAAATTCCCTGCCCTCTCCCCTCTGCTGACTGTCAGTCTATTCTGAATTTCAGTGTCTTTGGTTATGTTTTGCTTGTTTGTTTGTTTTGTTGATTAGGTTCCTGTTAAAGGTGAGACCACATGGTATTTGTCTTTCAACTCCTGACTTATTTCGCTTAGCATAATGCTCTCCAGTTCCATCCATGCTGTCCCAAAGGGTAGGAGCTCCTTCTTTCTTTCTGCTGCATAGACTCCTATTGTGTAAATGTACCATAGTTTTTTTATCCATTCATTTACTGGTGGACACCTAGGTTGCTTCCAACACTTGGCTGTTGTAAATTGTACTGCTATGAACATTGGGGTGCATAGGTTCTTTTGGATTGGTGTTTCAGGGTTCTTAGGATATAATCCTAGCAGTGGAATTGCTGGGTCAAAAGGTAGATCCATTTTTAGTTTTCTTAGAAAATTCCATACTGTTTTCCATAGTGGTTGTACCAGTCTGCAATCCTACCAACAGTGCACTAGGGTCCCCTTTTCTCCACAACCTCTCCAACACTTGTTGTTTGTTGCTTTGTTTATGATGGCCATTCTGACTGGTGTGAAGTGGTATCTCATTGTGCTTTTAATTTGCATCTCTCTGATAGGTAGCAATACTGAGCATCTTTTCATGTATCTCTGGATCCTCTGTATGTCCTCCTTGGAGAAGTGTCTGTTCAAGTCCTTTGCCCATTTTTTAATTGGGCTGCTTGTCTTCTTTGAGTGGAGTCATGTAAGTTCTTTATATATTTTGGAGATTGAACCCTTATCTGAGGTATCATTGGAAAATATGTTTTCCTATACAGTTGGTTCTCTTTTCATTTTAATGCTGTTTTCTTTCAACATGCAGACACTTTTTATTTTGATGAGACCCCATTTGTTTATTCTTTCATTTGTGTTCCTTGCTCTAGGGGACATATCAGTAAAAATGTTGCTGCATGAAATATCTGAGATTTTCCTGCCTATGTTCTCCTCTAGGACTTTAATGGTGTCACAGTTTATATTTAAATCTTTTATTCACTTTGAGTTTATTTTTGTGTATGGTGTACATTGGTGCTCAAGTTTCTTTTTTTTTTTTTCTTTGCACATAGCTGTCCAGTTCTCCCAACACCATTTATTGAGGAGGCTATTTTTACTCCATTTTATGTTGCTACACCCTTTGTCAAATATTAATTGACTGTAGAGACTTGCGTTTATTTCTGGGCTCTCTATTCTATTCCACTGGTCCATGTGCCTGTTTTTATGCCAGTACCAGGTTGTTTTGACTACAGTGGCTTTGTAATACAGTTTGGTATCAGGTATTGTGATCCCTCCCACTCTGTTCTTCTTTCTCAAAATTGCAGCAGCTATTCAGGGTCATTTATGGTTCCATATAAATTTTTGAAGTGTTTGTTCTATGTCTGTGAAATATGCCATTGGTACTTTAATAGGTATTGCACTGAATCTGTAAATTCCTTTGGGTATGGACATTTTGATGATGTTGATTCTTCCTATCCATGAACACGATATATGTTTCCATTTGTTTGTATCTTCTTTGATTTCTTTCTTCAGTGTTGTGTAGTTTTCTGAGTACAGGTCTTTTACCGCCTTGGATAGGTTTATTCCTAGGTATTTTACTGTTTTTTTTTTTTTTTGCTATATCGAATGGGATTTTTTTCTTGATTTCTGCTTCTGCTGTTTCATTGTTGGTATACAAAAATGCCTTTGATTTCTGGATATTGACTTTGTATCCGGCTATTTGACCAAATTCATTTATTAGGTTGAGCAGCTTTTTGGCCAAGTCTGTAGGATCTTCTATGTACACTATCATGTCATCTGCAAACAATTTAGTTTTGCTTTCTCCTTTCTGATTTGGATGCATTTTATTTCTTTTTCTTGTCTAATCACTGTGGCTAAAACTTCCAATACTATGTTTAATAGAAGTTGTGAAAACTGACATCCTTGTCTTGTTCCTGATCTTAGTGGAAAAGATTTTAGTTTTTGCCCATTGAGTATGATGTTGGCTGTAGGTCTCTCATATATGGCCTTTATTATGTTGAGGAATGCTCCCTCTACTCCCACGTTGCTGAGTGTTTTTATCATAAATGGGTGCTGTACCTTATCAAATGCTTTTTCCCCATCTATTGATATGATCATGTGATTTCTGTTTTTACTTTTGTTTACATGATGTATTACATTTACTGATTTGCAAATGTTGAACCATCCTTGCATCCCTGGGATGAATCCCACTTGGTCATGGTGTATCATCTTTTCAATGTATTTTTGGATGTGGATTGCCAATACTTTGTTGAGGATTTTAATGTGTATGTTCATCAGTGATATGGGCCTGAAGTTTTCTTTCCTTGTTGTATCTTTATCTGGTTTTGGGATTAGGATGATGGTGGCTTCATAAAAAGAGTTTGGGAGTCTTCCATCATTTTGGATTTTTTCAGATAGTCTTTGAAGGATAGGGGTTAGCTCTTCCTTAAATGCTTGGTAAAATTCTCCTGTGAACCCATCTGGTCCAGGGCTTTTGTGTGTCGGAAGTTTTTTGGTTACTGCTTCTATATCATCTGCTGTCATTGGTCTGTTCAGGCTTTCTGCTTCTTCTTCATTGAGTTTTGGAAGATTATATATTTCTAGACACTTGTCCATTCCACCTAGGTTTTCAAATTTCTTGGCATACAGTTCTTCATAAAAATTTCTTACAATCCTTTGTATTTCTTTGGTGTCAGTTGTAATGTCTCCTCTTTTATTTCTGATTGTGTTTACTTGGGTCCTCTCTGTTTTTTTTCTTGATGAGCCTGCTTAATGGTTTGTCAATTTTGTTTATCTTTTCAAAGAACCAGCTCCTGGATTCATTGATCCTTAGAATTGTGCTTTTAGTCTCTATGCCATTTAATTCTGCTCTGATATTTTTTTGTTTCCTTCCTTCTGCTTGTCTTTGTTGTTGTTCCTCGAGTTCTTGTAGTTGTAGGGTTAAGTTGTTTGTTTGAAATGTTTCTATCTTTTTTAGGTAGGCCTGTATCACTATGAACTTCCCTCTGAGGACTGCCTTTGCTGTGTCCCATAAGTTTTGGGTTGTTGTGAGTTCATTTTCATTTGTTTCCAGAAACTTTTTGATTCCCTCCCTAATTTCATTCTTGACCCACTCATTGTTTAATAACATGCTATTCAATCTACATTATTTGGAGTTTTTCTCCTTGGGGTTTGTTTCTAGTTTCAGTCCCTTGTGGTTGGTGAAAATGCTTGGTATGATTTCTATTTTCTTGAATTTGTTGAGGCTTGTTTTGTGTCCTATCATGTGGTCTATCTTGAAAATGTTCCATGTGCATTTGAAAAGAATGCGTATTTAGTTTCTTTGGGACAAAGGGCTCTATATATGTCAGTTAAGTCCATTTCATCTAGAGTGTTGTTCAATGCCACAATATCTTTGTTGATATTTTGTTTGGAAGATCTGCCATTTTTGACAGTGCGGTGTTGAAATCCCCTAATATAATTGTGACGCTGTCAATATTTTTCTTGAAGTTCTCTAAGATTTTCTTGATGTATTTAGGTGCTCCTATGTTGGGTGCATATATATTTACAATGTTTATGTCTTCTTGGTGGATTCTTCCTTTGAGTATTATGAAGGGACTTTCTGGGTCTCTCTTTATGGCCCTTCTTTGAAGTCTATTTTGTCTCATATGAATATTGCTACCCTGGCTTTCTTTTCCTGTTCATTTGCTTGGAAAATTTGTTTCCAACCCGTCACTTTGAGTCTGGGTAGGTCTTTTGTCCAGAGGTGGGTCTCTTGTTGGCAGCATATGTGTGGGTCATGCTTTCTTATCCATTCAGCTATTCTATGTTTTTTTGATTGGAGGATTTAATCCATTTACATTTAAGGTTATTATTGATAGGTACTTATTCATTGCCATTTTTGTACCTGTGTTCCTCTCCCTCTCTCTCTCTTTTCCTTCCTTTCCTTAAAGCAGTCCCTTTAGCATCTCTTGTAGAACTGGTTTGGTGGAGGTGTATTCTTTTAGACTTCTTTTGTCTGGGAAGCTCCTTATTTGGCCTTCTATCTGGATTGGCAGCCTTGTTGGATAAAGTAGTCTTGGTTGCAGGCCTTTGGTTCTCATTACTTGGAATATTTCCTGCCATTCTCTTCTGGTTTGGAGCGTTTCCACTGAAAAGTCAGCTGCTAATCTTATCAGGGCTCCCTTGTAGGTTACTTCCTGTTTCTCCCTTGCTGCCTTTAAGATTCTCTCTTTGTCTTGGAATTTTGCCATTTTAATTATGATGTGTGTTGAAGTGGGCTTCTTTGTGTTCCTCTTGATTGGGACTCTCTGTGTTTCCTGGATTTGTGTGACTTTTTCTCCCATCAAATTAGGGAAGTTTTCCATCATTACTCTTTCAAATAGGTTTTCTGTTCCTTGTTCTTCTTCTCCTTCTCGTATCCCTATTATATGGATATTATTATATTTCATATTGTCTTGCATTTTTCTTAATCCCTCTTCATTCTTTCTAAGCCTCTTTTCCTTTTCTTGCTCCTTCTGGGTGTTGTTTTCTACTTTGTCCTCCAACTCGCTGATCCAATCTTCTGCTTCATCAATTCTGCTTTTCATTCCTTTTAGCATGTTTTTCAGTTCAGAAATTGTATTCTTCATTGCCTCTTGGCCCTTGTGGATAGTTTCTATTTCCTTTTTTAATGTTGATATAGTTTGCAGTAAGGTCATTGTAGCTTCTCTGTAGTTTCTGTAGCTCATTGTGAGCTCATTGAGCTTCCTGAGAACCCTTGCTTTGAACTCAATATTTGATAGTTGAATTTCCTTTGTTTTATTTAGCATTTTTTCTGAGGCTTCCTTCTTTCATTTCATTTGGGGATTATTTCTTTGTGTTGCCATTGTTTGTGAGACTCTTCTTGTTAGCCTCAGCTTCTTAAATTGATCTGTTCTGGCTCCCTGGCTTTATGGTATGAACTTCTGTGGTAGAATACCTGTGATGTTGAATGGTGCAGTCTCCTTCAGGTATATAGCTTCCATGTATTGTTTTTTGTGATCATTTGTTGGGGGTAGGCAAAATGGTTTAAAACAGCAAGAAAGTATTCTATGATATTTGCAGTAGCAGCCAGTAGAGAAGAGACAGGAGATCCTTTGGCTGTGTATAGTGTTATCTGTTTTCTACCACCCAACTAGCCACTTTTTAGAAAGGATGGAAAGAAGATAAGACTCCTGTTGGAGAGGGAAGGATTGTGAGTTAGTTTTAATAAGCAGTGAGGTTGTGGGAGGTCAGATTCTGAGGTAAGGTGAGAGTAAAGTTCAGTAAATAGGTGTAGTGTTTGAGAAAATATAGTTAACCACTACAGTAATAGAGTTCAGGAAACCGTGAAGTAGGCCAAGATCTGGGAAGGGTGTTGTGTAGTATTTACAATTGTATGGAACAGGTATTATTTACAATAATATTAGAGCAACAGTCGTATGATAGAATCTAGCTAACAAGAATAGAGAGTATAGGACCTTGAGTAGTATGCTAGTGGAACACAAGTGGAGTGAAGCACAGTAAATTAGGAATACACTATGGATGAGAGAACAGGGGAAACCTGTCAAACAGTACTGTATAACCAGCCAAGCAAAGAAGACTAAGCAGAAAGAGGAGGAATACAAAAATACTATTCAAACAAAAGATGTAAGAATAATGAAAAAGTAATAATACAAATATGCAATAACTTTCAGGTTCTCTGTAATAGCAAAGTGAAACTTGTCTCTGTCTCAGCTGTTGGGATGCCCCCTCTTTGGGTCCAACTCTGTTTTTTTTCATAGTTCCAGGTTTTTTTTTCTCACTTGTGGGTATTTAAAAAGAAAAAAAATGGAAAAAAAAGAGGAAGGAAGAAGAGATAAAGTGTGAAAGGAAGAAGGAATAAAACAAGAAAAAAGGAAAGAGAAGCAAAAGGAATTGAGATATAAAAATAATAAAAATAAAAAAATTACTTAAAGTAATCAAACAAACAACAACAAAACACACAAACAAAAAACAACAACAAAAACAAGCAAAGAAAAAAAAAAAAACCTCTTGCTGGTTTCAAACTGGCCAAACCAGTTTTTCTGGTCTTGCTGGCTGCAACAGGCTGAGGGGCAATTGGTATTGCTTTTCTTCCTGGTCAAGCCTCAGTCAGCTTTAGGCTACTCTCCCCAGGGCTAGCAGCACAGTCTTCTCAGAGCTAGCTGGGTGCTTCTCTGCTCAGGGCCTTGGGCTTGGGCTTTGGGCCTCCTGTGGAGTGCTTGCTTTCCCTGAGTTTATAGGTGTGAGCTTGGGTCTCCCACGGATCAAGCACTCCCCTGGTTTAAGAGTATGAGCTCCGGGTCTCTTAAGGAGCATGCATACTGCCCGAGTTTATGGGTGTGGGCTCCGTGAGTTTCTTGCATTGCGTGCGCTTACTCTGGATTCAGGGGTGTGAGCTCTGGGTCTCCTATAGAGGAGTTCTCCCACACTCCCTGGGTTCATGGGCGTGGGCTCCAGGTCTTCCACAAAGCCCCCTCCTTCAGTCGCAGGCACAGCCAGGCTGCCTCTGGTCACACCAGGGCTATGCATGGGTGCTCACAGCCCCTGTGTGTTTGCCACTCAGTCCTTTATTCCCTTCTCTGCAACTTCAAGCAACCAGGTCTCTCCCGGAGCTGTTCAAACCTTGTTTGGCCAGGAACGGAGCCATTGACCCAGCTCCCTCACTAGGGCCTTGTCGCAGACCTGGTGAGCAGCGGGCCTGGGGCTGCAGTCGCCCTGGTCTCCACGCTGATGCTTGGGCCCTTATTGTCCTGAAGTACTCTCCTTACCGTCTGGTTTTTCAATGTCTGCTACAATTTTTGATCTCCTATTTTCATATATGCTGTGGTACTGTTGGCTGTTTGCTCTGTTCCTCTGTAGATGGAGTAGGTTTTTCTCCTGTGTGTAGGGGTAAGTGGAATCTGCTCCCTCTTACCATGCCACCATCTTCCCTCCCTTGGTTCCGTATTTTTTTAAATTTTATTTCAAACTTCATATTATACTCTTCTTTTTACTTATTCCATTTTTCCATTGTCCTCCCCTGTTTTACTTATGTTTTGTATTGTTTTCTCACTCATTCAAATAATCTTTCTTTGCTTTTATTTAGGTGTTCAGTTTTCAGCAAAATATTAAAATGTTATGATTTTTCTTATGTAAGCCATACACAATTTTTATTCTTGGAATTTTATTTCTATGCTCTTTTATATGATTTTTTAAAAAAATTATAGTATATCTGCTATATGTTTCTGATATATAAATAGTATTGATTGTTTTATATTGATTTGGAATGCACCAATCTTTCATCACTTTTATTTAAGTAATTCAAGTAATTTTTAATGTATTTTTATTGTATTTTTTATTATCATTTAGTCCTCTTATATCTCACCCCACAATCACTGCACAGTTGTCCATGTCATTAGTCCTTTTTCCTTTTTGCTCAATCCCTCTACCCCCTAACCTCCCCCTGAGCTTAGCGGTCATCCTGGTCTCTATGTATAAGTCTATCTCTATTTTGCATATTAGTTCAGTTTGTTCATTAGATTCCATATGTAACTGAAATCATATGGTATTTGTCTTTCTCTGACTGGCTTATTTCACTCAGCTTGTTTTTAAAAGTCCCCCCCCCCAAATAATCATATCATCTGTGAATAATGATGGGGTGTTTTTTTCCAATATGAATAAATTTTATTTCTCTTTGTTTTCTTACTCAACTGCCTAGGACCATTGGTGCAGTGTTGACTGAAAACAGTAAAACATGTAACATCTGTCTTTTGAGCATGATCTCAAAAGAATGATCTCAATAATTTGCCATTAATATGAGGCTGGTTGTAGATTTGTTGTTGCTATTTTTTTTGTCCACCCAAAGATATCCTTTAGCAGGTTAACAAAGTTTTCATCTTTTTTTGTTTGTTTTCAGAGGATTTTAAAAAATTGACTTTATTTATTTATTTTATTTATTTTTAAGAAGCTTTTATTTATTTATTTTTAGAGAGGGGGGAGGCTGGGAGAAAGAGAGGGAGAGAAATATCAATATGTGGTTGCCTCTTGCACACCTCCTACTGGCATTTGCCCACAATCCAGGCATGTGCCCTAGACTGGGAATCGAACTGGTGATGCTTTGGTTTGCAGGCTGGTGCTCAATCCACTGAGCCACATCAGCCAGGGCTGACTTTATTTTTTAGAGTCATTCTAGGTTCACAACACAGCTGAATAGAAAGTACAGAGTTTTCATACCCCCTTTCTGATGATCACACAGTTTTCCTGTCTTCATTTGCTTGGGCTACTGTCACACAATATCATGGACTTGGTAGCTGAAACAACAGACAGTTATTTTTCACAGTTTTGGAGGCTGGGAAGCCCAAGATTAATGTGCTAGCCAACTTGTTTTCTTGTGAAATCCCATTTCCGGTGTTACAGATGGCCACATTCTCACTACATCACTATATCCTTATAGGGCAGAAATAGACAGACAGACAGACACAGGGAGGAAGGGAGGGGGGAGAGAGAGAGAGAGAAAGAGAGAATGAACTGGTTAGCTCTCTGATCTCTTCAGATACTCTCATAAGTGCACTAATTTCATCATGAGGTCTTTACCCTAATGCCCTCATCTAAGTCTAATTACTTTCCAAAGATCCCATTTCCAAATACCTTCACATTGGGTTTAAGGCTTTAAAACATGAATTTGGCAGGAAACAATTCAGTATATAGCACTCTTCCAGTATTCCATCCCACAACTGTGAAATAAGTTGTTAAGAATTGATGAATGATTGTCAATAATTAACACATCATTGTCAAAATGTAATTATGGATGTTGAATTATATATATAATTTTTTGCAACCATTAACATTATTTTGTAATTCGTCTCCTTTATCTCTCAATACGACAAATAACAGTTCATTTTCTAATATTAAATCAACCCTGCATTTATGATAAATCAAATTAATTCTGCTGTACTATCCCTTTTGTATTTTCTTATACTCATTTTGACAAAGCTCTGTTTAAGTCTTTTGTATATATATTTAAATTAGAGTAAACTGAAAATTTCTTTTTTTATTAATGTGTTTTATAGGTTTGCAATAAAGATTATGCTAGCTTTACACAGTGTTTCATCATATTTCAGTCTCAGGAAGAGATTTTATGAGATAAAAATGACTTGTTCTTAAATATTTGAGACCAAGTTTTGGAGGAGGTTGCTCAGGCAATAATAGGACTCTTCCAGTTTTTTCTTGAAACAGTTTGATAATATGCTTTTTCCTAAATGTCTGTTTTATATAAAAGTGTTTAATTTGTTGCATGTTATTTATAATATTCTATTATCTCTTTAGCATTAGCAGCATCTATAGTTAGCTCCTCTTTCTTTATTTCATATACCATGCTGTCACTTTTCTTTATTAGTGTTAGAGATTTTTCATTTATTTTAATACTTCCAACAAACCAACTTCTGGCTCTATTGATCCTCTTATTATATGTTTATTTCTATCTATTTTATTAAGTTCTGTTCTAATCTTCATTATTTACTTTATCCTACTCTGGGAGGTTTAGTTTGCTGTTCTTTCCCTAAATTCTTGACATTGATGCTAAAATTATTGCTATTCAATTTTTCTTATTTTCTGTGCTTGTAAGGTTGTTTACAAATGTTCTTCTAATTAGAGTTTTAGCTGTATCTCAAAAATTTTGGTATTTCAGAATTTTGTTATTATTTAAAAGATTGTTATTTTCACTTATCAATCTTTTTCAATTTTTCAATTATTTATTTCTTTAAAAAATTTTTTAAAAAATCGTTGTTCAATTACAGTCGTCCCAATTTCCCCCCACTACTCTCCCTGCCCTACTCAACACTCATCTCCCACACTGAATCCTCTCTCCCCCTTGGCTTTGTTCATGGGTCCTTTATACACATTCCTTGACTTGCCCCTTTCATTTTGTCCCCCATTGTCCCTGTCCCCTCACCTGTGGTTACTGTCAGTTTGTTCTTTATTTCCCAGTTTCTGATTCTATTTTGGTCATTTGTTTTGTTTAATAGATTCCACTTATGGGTGCAGTCATATGGTATTTGTCTTTCATCATCTGGATTACTTCAGTTTGCATAATTCTCTCCAGTTCCAGCCATGCTGTCACAAAAGGTAGGAGTTCCTTCTTTCTTTCTGCTGCATAGTATTCCATTGTGTAAATGTACCACAGTTTGATCCATTCACTTACTGATGGGTACTTAGGCTGTTTCCAGCACCTGGCTATTGTAAATTGTGCTGCTATGAACATTAAAATACATAGGTCCTTTTGAATTGGTGTTTCAGGATTCTTAGGGTATAGTCCCAGGAGTGCAATTGCCAGGTCAAAAGGCAGTTCCATTTTTAGTTTTTTTATGAAATTCCATACTGTTCTCCACAATGACGGCACCAGTCTGCATTCCCACCAACAGTGTGATAGGGTTCCCTTTTCTCCACAACCTCATCAGTACTTATTTGTTGATTTGTTTATGATGACCATTCTGACCAGTATGAGGTGGTATCTCACTGTGGTTTTAATTTGCATCTCTCTGATGACTAGTGATGCTGAACATCCTTTCATATGTCTCTGGGCCCTCTGAATGTCCTTCTTAGAGAAATGTCTGTATAGGTCCTTTGCCCATTTTTTTATTGGATTGTTTGTCTTCCTGAAGTGGAGTCATGTGAGTTCCTTATATATTTTGCAGACCAAACTCTTGTCCAGTGTAGTCCAAACAGTCTGGTACTGGCATAAGAACAGATGCATAGATCAATGGAACAGAATAGAGAGCCCAGAAATAAATTCAAGTCTCTATGGTCAATTAATATTTGACAAAGTCAGCAGAAGCATAAAATGGAATAAAAATAGCCCCTTCAACAAATGGTATTGGGAGATCTGGACAGACACATACAAAAAATTGAAACTTGACTACCAACTTCCACCATACACCAAAATAAACTCAAGATTGATAAAACACTTAAATATAAGCCATGACACCATAAAAGTCCTAGAGGAGAACGTAGGCAGGAAAATCTCAGATATTCCATGCAGGAATATTTTCACTGTTATGTCCCCTAGAGCAAGGGACAGAGAGGAAAGAATAAACAAATAGGATTATGTCAAATTAAAAGCTTCTGCACAGCTAAAGAAAACATCAGCAATATGAAAAGGGGACCAACCATATAGGAAAATATGTTTGCCAATGATTTATTTAATTAATTTTTAAAGATATGCAGGTTTTCTAGTTATCTGTTTACTGTTAGTGTTAGTTGTATTAAAGCTACAGAACATTCCATGTTTGGTTACAGTGCTTAGAAATTATTCAAGATTTGTTTTGTGGCATAATATATTGTTAAAATTTGTATATACCCAAAGTTTTATATATATATATATATATATATATATACACAAACACATATATATATACATATATATGTATACAAAGTGTGTATATGTGTGTATATATGCACACACTCCAACAAAATGCAAAAAATACACATTAAAAATTCTTGCTTTCATTCTTTCTCTTTTTTTCTATCTAGGAAATATAAATTCAAGGGTTATATCTATAGAGTTTTACTGCAGCATTCATGGTTAATCATACCTGACAAAGTCCTCTTTAATAAACTTTAAGATCAGTTACATTAGTGTCATTTACCAGGAAACCAGATTTCCAGGTTTTGGGGCATTCAGGGTTTACTGTGATTTACAATTCTGAAAAGTCACTTGGACTTATTGATGATAATCTTAAGAATATACATTAAAACTTTCTGATATTAGGCCAAAGTAATCTACAAAAGAGCTGAGTCAAATAAAGGGTTAAGCTCAGGGATATATGGGACATCTAGTAACCAACCAACTATATCCATTCTTTTTAGAAAAAAAAAAAGGCATCTAAAAGGGGTTTTATGTGGTTGTCATATTTAATCCAAGTACCATCTGCAATTAGAAAATTGCATTGCTTCCATCACATACAAAAATTGTGAACTACCCCCAAAGTGTATCTGTACAATCTGTATGTATATTTGTTCTGTTGTTTCCATTGTCTGGAAGGTCTATGTAAAGGTTACAGTTTTCAGACTTGGCTTCTGGCAGAGGGTTAGAGTTGAGCAGGACTGAGTAGAATAAATTTATATCCAAATTAAAAGCCTCCTTGTTTGGTTCTTAAATAGGAGATAAATCTAGAAGAAAAATGGTGGGTATTTTCAGTTAAGAGTAAGGGGTAATTAGCCTGAAGAACCATGAGACAAAATAGATATTTTAAAATGAAGTCAGGAGAAGCTCCCATTACCTTTGCTACTGGAATCACGGCACATGAACTAGGAGAGACAACTTTCACTGTGGAATCAATGAGAACCTATTATAAGTAATAGGTTTCTGGTATTTATTGTATGTGAAGTTAGCACCTTAAATGGGACCTGAAATTCCAGATAAAAAAGAAAAAAAAAGGTTTACAGTAATTGGGGAGTCTAAAGATGGGGGATTTTAAGAAAATTCTTTAAATTCTAAAAGACAATTTCATATCTATACAAAGAAAAAGCTTAAGTTTGTCAGCATTCATCACCTCAGAAAAGTTAGGAATCCAATATCTACAGTATCCTATGGGGCAAAGAAATCATTTTAATAATTAACCACATACAGTCATGATTGACTTCTAGTCTTTGAAGGGAAATGACTTTTCATTTTGTCTGATGTTATAGCCTAGACAGAAATTTAGATCTGATAATATTGGAGTTTGTAGATAAGCATTTTATTTTTTATGGTAATACTATTCTCAAGTGAAGAGAATTAATTCTGTAAGACTCTTGAAGAGCATAATAGAAGATCATCAAAATATTGCATTTGAGGGGATTCCTGGGAATAGAATGTCTCTAAATTTATGATTACATATTTGCAAAGAGTAAGAGGGTACTTCTGTAAACCCAGGGGGCTTGCTATTCAAGTGTACTGTTGATTTTCCCAAGTGAATGCAAACAGATACTATAAGTCTGGGTATAAGTGTACTACAGAATGCTGAGCATAGCTCTAACAACATAAAGTAAAGAGCTATGCCAGTGATCAAGGACACGATGATAGTAGGGTTGGGGAGCACAAAGAAGCAGAGAAGCACAGTCTTTTAATAAATCAGCAGTTGCCGGCCCCCACTTTTGGCGTTTTGATGGGCAGAACAAGGATAAGGGCTAAGACAAGAAATAGTGAGTTGTTTCAGGAGATACACAGATATAATGAACCACAGCTCTTCAGTAGTCTCTCTTTTTAGTCGTTATTGGACTAATTTCATGAAGGGTTCAGCCAGGTCCATTCAGGCCATTAAAGGTTTGGCCTCATTTATGAGTCCCACGTCTGAACTGTTTCCAATCCAACATTTCTTGGAGACAGATTCACAGTTTGAGATATCAATAGAGGAGGTTTCAGGTAATGAAATCTAGACAAAAGATTTTTTGTCCAGAAAGTGGCTAGGAACTCTATGAAAGAATTTATAAGTGATCTTCATGCTGCATGTCAAAGTCTGCTGCCACCTCATGAGCAATCACAAAAGATACAATGCAATTAAAGAGTTAATTAGGAATGTAGGCAAATGTTGCTATCTTATCCAAATTTAATAAGGGCATCCCATTTCTAAAGTAGGTTTTGCACCAGCAGATTCACTGGAGAGAAATATCTTGTTAAAAGAGCATGTTGACTATAACTTGATGTCTCAGATACTTGGTAGTTGAGGTAAGAAGTAGTTGAGATCAAGGCAGATGTTTGAGGGGTATTTGAGATTCTTATCCCTGAAATATTTTTGTTACTCCAAGGAAGGAATAATAAAAAGGTCATAGGGTCAATTGGACATGGCATATAGTGTTTTTGCCAACTGTCTGGAAATGTCTCTTTTTTATGGTAAGGGCAATTTTGGGCAGAATGGAGATGCTACATCCTTTGGGCAGAACAGAGACGCTACAGAGATGTTATTCTGTTAGAAAAATTTGTTTTGTGTCTATCAATATTCTATCTTCTGAGTTAAAGCAGAGTTAATGTTCTTCCAGTGTCCTTTTTCTTATCTGATTGTGGTTTTGTCCATGTGAGACATGGAGGTGGTATTGTTGCTTAATGTAAAGAGGTATTAACTTGGTCTGCAATTTTTCTTATTTTGTAGTCAAAGAATCTTCAAAGTCTCTTTTTTTACTAGCTCTTATATTTCAGACAGAAGGCAAATAAAATATCTTATTTTGTTTCCTTAATAAATCTGCTCCCTCATTTTTAAGATCATCAATAATACATAGGGTAGATATGTTTTCTCTGATTGAGATGGATATAGTCTCTAGAGGTAGTAGTAGGGCCATAGTCTCTAAAGCTGGGGAAAAGTTTGATTTTTACCTTTTTATTTGAATACATTTTTGACTAGACAATTTTGATAGTAAGAAAATACATCAGAGATAGCAGCTAAGAGATCTTGTACTATTTTATACCTTTTTTGTTATCAACTTACATTTAAGTTTTTTCTTATGTTTGATATACTTTTGTAATCAATATATTTTCTTTTTTATATAAAACATGATTTTTCTATTTCTGGGTCTTATGAGGAGCTATATTAATTAATAAAGGCCAGGGAGTCTCAGATTATATGACCTAGGACAATTCTTGGTTCTTCATTGAATTTTTGCTTTTTAACGTGTGAACTAGGAAAGTTGATCGTGCAGGTGTGACTTTGACCAAAGGTTGAAGGTATAGTTCTGCTGGATTTGGGGCGATGTTCTTCCTCACTTACTTTAGGAGACATCGTGAGGAGTTGTAGTCCAGTAAGAGGCTTATGTTTATGCTAGGTCAGTGGTGGGGGTGGGGGAGGGAGGAAGGGTCCAACAAAGGTACAGCCAGAGGAACATACAAGCGTGAAGGAGGAGGAGATAACCATCATCCAAAGGGCCAGGAGGCAGGACAGCCCTGAGTTGGGTCAGCAGGAGAGGAGAATTTAAGCTTGGATTTTAAATTCTTGATGTTCATATTATTCTTCTTAAGGATTCCTTAAGGGAAGAAATATTTTATCTTTTAAAAGCCTCTTCCTATGAATTTTAAAAATGGACAATGGAAAATTTAGATTTGTTGAGCCCTTTGATTCTAAGGCACCACACTGTGGATTGGATTATCATATTTATATCTCAAGTTCTCCAGGTGGCCACTGACTTTCTAAATTGTTCTCAGGAAAGTCCTGCCAGAACTACAAGTATTTGGTGCCATTTGGCCCTGTGACATTTGTACATGTAGGAAAATTGGACAGAGTCTTTGAATGATGAGAAATTTCCATTTTCAAATGATATTAATAAACATGGCACAAACCTTCAGATCCTGAGAACCTCAAGGCTACTCCCCACCTCATCAGTGAAAACTCTGAATAGTGAAACAAATTTAATACAAAGAAGGTTTTCACACAGAACATTTAAGAAGAAAGATGATGGCTTAGTGTGTGTGCAAGGAATGAAGTGCTTGTCAGGAGCAAGATGGACTCATTTATCGAGTCACTGGGATTCAGAGGAATGCAGCAAACATATTCAGTTTGTAGCATGTGACTGGAGGTTCATTCCTTTTTTCTCTGCCTCAGAACTTTTCAACTATGGCTGCCCACTAGAATAATTAGAAAAGCTTTAAAAATATCAATGTAATGTACCACCCTAACCCCAGAGTGACTAATTTAAAATCAATTCTTTTTGAACCTCCCTAAGTAATTTTAATATGCTTCAAGAACCTCTGCATTTCACCAAGCTTCTGCAAGAATTCTAATTCTTCCCTTAAATAGGGAAAACCTGGTTTGGATTTTATATTAATAACAAAAAACCCAATTCTCTCCATGTCCATGATTCTGTCTCTGTTCTTCTTGTTTTCTTAGTTTGTTTTTTAGATTCAATTATTGATACATATGTGTTTATTGTCATTTTATTGTTCATAGTATTGATCTTCTTTTTCTTAAATAAGTCCCTTTAACATTTCAGAATCATAGACACAGAGAACATATTGATGGTTACTAGATGGGAGAGGGGTATAAGGGGTTGGGTGAAGAGATGAGGGGATTAAGGAGTACAAATTGGTAGTTACAGAATAGCCATGGAGATGTAAAGTACAGCATAGGAAATAAAGTAGCCAAAGAACTTATATTCATGACCCATGGACTGGGAAACAAGGAACAAACTGCCCTGGCTGGTGTAGCTCAGTGAATTGAATGTGGGCCTGTGAACCGAAGGGTCACTGGTTCGATTCCCAGTCAGGGCACATGCCTGGGTTGCAGGCCAGGTCCCCAGGTGGGAGGCACATAGGAGACAATGACACACTGATGTTTCTCCCCTTTTCTTTCTCCCTCCCTTCTCCTCTCTTTAAAAATAAATAAAATCTTTAAAAAAAGAAAAGGAACAAACTGATAGTGACCAGAGAGGAGTGGGGAGAGGGATAACAGGGAAAAGCAGAGGAGGAGTCTACTCAAGAAACATGTATAAAGGACTGATGGCAAAGTACAACATGGTGGGGACTGTCTGAGGGAACAGGGTGGGTGGGGCATGGGAGAGCAAGGAGGTAAAAATTGGAACGACTTCAAATGAACAATAAAAAAAATAAAGATTACCTGTAGGATGCCCCCTCCCTCGGAGTTCTCCCGGCCACCAAAGATGAAAATGAGTCCTGGACAGTCTGTTGTTCAGGTGGGAAAGAGGGGCAATTCCCTCTAGTGGGCAATGCCCTGAGCCCTTCTCCAAAATGGCTTTTATCGGGATCAGTAAACTCAGAGGTATACAGGATGCAGGCAAAGCTCATCAATCAATGTCTAAAGGCCATAGTTAAAGAAAACAGAAATTATCTATAGATAACAATTGAGGACACACAAAGATCTGCCTCTGGCAGGGTCTGTTAGATATGCTGAGGCCAGAGGGTTGTTAAGGTGTGGCTCTTGAGTCATCAGATTAGTAGTTCACTGCCTTTGAATTTAAGCATCTGATTTACACCAGCAGGGCTATAAAGTGAAGACAGCTTCAAAGGATACAATGTATTCTGCAGGCCTGATTTCCCAGAGGAACTCTCTTTGTTAGCATTGGGTCCTGTCTGCCACCTGCATTCCCAGCGTTGTGGTTGAGGCTTACGGGCAAGGCCTTGCTCATGGAGACTAGTTTCTGATACCACTCAAAGTGGTCCCCAACAGTTACCTTTAAAACAAAAGAACAGAAGATTATTTCAAGAGTTTTAAGAAGTATACAAATAATGTTTTTAATTTTTTTCATATCATTCACTGAGATCATTATAAAACAATTAAAAACATTGTTAAAAAGAATGCTACTGATAAGATAAACACTTATTCTAAGCAAATTTAATAATACCTATGTAAAGTTTAGCAGATACCCTGGGAAAATAAAGCTGCTTTATTTATTTATTTACTTTTTTTTATGTTATTGTTGTTTGAGTACCATTGTCTCTATTTTCACCTCACCATGGCCCCCTGCCCCACCCAACCCCACCTCCCACCCTCACACTTGCCCCATTTGGCTCTGTCCATGTGTCCTTTATGCAGGTTTCTTGATGGACCTTCCCCTAAAATAAGGCTGCTTTAATTAATGGCAAACATTATTTTAAAATTAAAATACTGAGAGGTTTGTTCATTTGATTCTATCTATCTGTCTATCTGGTCACTTTTGACTGAGTTCTGTCGAATAGGATGGATGAGGGGTTATGTGCCCTGGCATGACAGTTTTATATGTCAATTGACTAGGCTGTATTATCCAATGATTTAGTAAAACACTAATCTGGTGTTGTTGTGAAGGTATTTTGTAGGTGTGTTTAACATTTACAATCAGTTAGCTGACTTTAGGTGAAGGAGATTCCCTCAATAATATGGGCAGCTGTAATCCAATCTGTTGAAGGCCTTAGGAAGAAAAACTTAGTCCCCCAGAGAAAAAGAAATTCTGCCTCAAGACACAGGAGTCAGCATCTACCTGAGTCCTTCCAGCCTGCCTTATGATTTTAAACTTGTCAGCTCCCACAACTGTATGACTGATTCCTTAAAATAAATCTATTTTATTTTATTAAAAATTATTCTATTTTATTTAAACCACTGTCTGGTTTTTAGGGCAGAATTATCTTCCTCATTGCAGGGATTTAGGCAAGTTTTCAAGTATCACAAAATAGAGTAACCGTCTAGATTTATGTAGATTATCAAGTAATAAAGAAAAGATTTTGAGATTTTTTTTGGACAAGTTTGAATAACTATTTACAAAACTCTATATTTAGGCATATTGACCAAAGAAATAACATGAGGAGATTAAACCCATTATTTCTTTCTTAAAAAAATTTAATGAAAAATAAAAAAGTTAAATCATAATGTGTATAGTTTAGTTCATAGTATTGTACCAATGTTTATTATTTAGTTGTGACATGTTTACAATAGTAATGATATCAACCATAGAAGAAAACTATGTGAAGGATATATTGGCACTCTATACTCTCTTGGCAACTTCTCTGTTATTCTAAAATTAAAAGTTAAAAAATACCATTTAATTAAATGTTAAGAACAAATTCAGTTAACAGGTAGATCACAATTCCCAAGAGAGCATCATTTTTCTCTATTTAATAAAATAGACAACTATCATCAGGAATATATCTGGTGGACATGCAACCAGATGAAAAAGTGAAAGATGATCTTGAGAAAAGTCTCTGAGACAAGTTTTGCTGAGACTGTCATCCCTCAGCAGATATTTTGAACACAGACATGGTGCTCAACATTGCTTTCTTTAGCCAAGGCTCTTGGATAATGGATCTCCTTTCTGTATGTTTCCATGGTAGACCATCTGCCTTTTGTTCACAAAGTTAATCTCTTTCCAGACAGAGAACTTAAAATAAATTGGACTTCCTATTAAAACATTGCAGTTCTCCCAGTTCTACCTCCCTTAGATTATTCCCAAACCAGTATTTTCAAGTTTGGGTCTCTTCCTTTTATTTTTTCAATGACATTTTGAAGAGCATTTTTGTATATATGGTTTTATATACTTCCTGACTAATATTAACAACATAATTACATAGACTTGAGAAATCCAAGAAATATTCATATAGAGATTTGGTGCATTTTATTAAGTTGCCCTGCAGAATATTTGTATTAGTTTATGTTCCCAAAAGAAATAGATGGAAAAGCTGATATCCTGATGTTCTTGACAATTTGGTATTGTCAGTAGTTATATTTTTTAAAGTGTTAAAATTAACAGTAGTATTTCTTAGTTTCACGATTTTTTGAAGATTTGTATCATTTTTAATCCTTCCTTGTGAATTTCCCATTTCTGGTCTTTGCTCAGGCATTCCAAGTTTTATAAATTAGTTCCTTAGTGCTGAGAAAATTAGCTTTCTGTGTCTGAAGGTCTGTATAATATTGAACTCACCTGGAGAGCCATCTTGAGGTCCTGATCTACTCAAGCAACACATTTCTTTCCTAAACCAGGGTCCGTGACATTTAAAATTAGATGATAAATTACTGGCTCTGGCCTTTCTATTGTGCTCTATACCCATGAGTTTTCCAGACTTTAGCCCTACTTTTGTTTCTTCACCCATTGCAGAAATAGCTTATTCTCACAATTAGCCACCTCAGGCCATATATTTTTCCCCTCCAAAGCTAATGCCTGTCACCACTGTAAGTGTGTGTGTGTGTGTTAAATAAAAATCAATTACATTTATTTTAGTCTTTCCCTTTTGTAACTTTTTTGAAATTTTAATCTTTAGTCTACATGTGCCAAAGCTTTTATCCTCCTCCAACCCCTATTTAAGAAAAAGTATATTTTGGTTCTCAATTTAAAATATTTTTTCAAAAGTTTCTAAGAAGATAAGTAATGTTATTTCAAGCTGTTTTTTTATGAGCGTATGTGCTACAGTAGAATTTTGTTTTATTACTTCGGTGGAAAAAATTAACTAGAATTCTGAATGTTGCTGATTCTTCTATTATTCTCCATAAAAATAAAATCCATGCTCCAAAGGCTTTTCTCAAAGCTTTTTTTCTTTCGGTCATTCTTGTTACATGCATACACCTTTTTCTCTTATCCCTTTCCCATATGGATTTTGAAGTCTTCTGAAGTTCCACCTAATACTTATTTTCACCTTCCCCCACCACTCTATGTACTTGACTAGTGAGGAATAATTCATAGAATCTCAAAAGTTTCCATTGAAATATGTTTTGGAAGAGCTGTTTGTAAAATGAAAAACATGTCATAGTAGGCTTTGTGTATAGAGAATACATATAGCCTTAGAAACTGTAGTGTTTTCATTTTCAGGTTTTGACTGATCTGTGGTAAATCTTCTCTATCCAAAAGAGATGGTGTAAATGTAACACAGCAGGTCAAACTTTCTGACTGTTAAGAGACTGAGTTTTGTGGTGAACCAAAAGGCCAAGATAAAGCAAGTTGTAGTCACCACTCACATACTATGTCCTCCTTTCCTTTACTACATGGTTTTGTAACCAAACAAAAATGGAGATTGGACTGCCTGCCACCTCAAAAGCCAAGCTCATGAGCAGATGCTAATGCAAAAGGAAAGAAGTTTTATGCAGGTGACGCACAACCTGGAAGAATGGTGGACTCCTGTTTCAAAGACCATCTCTCTCTGCTCAAGCCCGAGGTTCTTATAGGGGTATGGAGGGGAGAGCTTTCTTTTCATATTGAATTATCTTTCCAGCTTTTGATGCACTCGGGGGCCCTATCCATTCATCTTTCTAGCTTTCAGCAAGCTTGGGCCCTCTTCCTTTATATCTCTAGTGCTTTCAGTGTGCTCAGATAAGAACCTCCCCCCTGCAGCCATCTTAGCCATTGGGGGAGAATCCCCAGCGCTCCGTCTACAGGAAGACTTCGAGTAATCACTTCCTAAGCATTAGCCCTAAAAATTTTCTAGGAGTACTTGTTACAATATAGTGAGCAAGTTTCATATAATTTCGACTTGTCTTTTTTTTGTCGTCTCCTTACGTAGTTAATATGTCCCTGTTTGATCCTAACACAATACATGGCAAGTACAAGCACTTCCTTAGTTATCATGATTGACAACTTCTTTGGCTTTGGGACTTTGAGAACTTCAACTAAGTGTACTGAGAGGGTTGGACTTGTCGGGACCCTTGCAATCAGGGAATCTGTGACTTTATGGTTTTCCCCTGTACTTAAAAGAATCGTTTCTCCAGGTCCTTTACTTCAAGGCCCTTCTTATTTTTCAGTTTTGGGCATACAATAGCAATGTCATGTCTTTCCAAAGGGATCATTTTCCCCTTTATTTTTATTAGAAAGTTATATTGGGTCACTTTTTATAGAATTCTTACTATAAAGGATTTATTACATTGAGCTGTTTTAAGTCTAGAAAAGCCTATCACTAAGATATCATGAGGGTTATACTATAGGGGGATTCAAGACCAATTTTCTGTCTATTTTTAAATTATCTTCTTTGTATGTCTCTGCTACACCTTATATTTATTTTTTCAGCTCTTTGCTGACATAGATGAATGAAAGATTTCTGGATGAAAGAGGTTTGAAAACATAACCAAGTCTTCCAGTAGCAATAAAAGACCCAATTAAATAAAAATAATATGAAACTTTACAGAAGTTATTTATTTGTGCTTTAAAAATAAGCCCAAATGGCATTTTCTCCTGGAATTCTTTCCTTCACTTCTTGATTATATAAAGGATCTTTAAAAACTCTGTATATATTTTTGTAAATATTCTCTTATATTGTGATTATTTGTTTATTTCCTCAAGTAAGCTGTATTTGTTGAGTATAGAAGTATATCATACATTGCTATATCCCTAGCTTTTAGTATAGCACTGTTATGTAATAAGTACAAAACAAGGATTGCAAAAGTAAAAGTAATAGTTTTTGAGGGCTTTTCTCTGTGTCATGACCAAATTGGGTACCACTGTACTAAGCATACTTATAAGTAGTACAATTATATTATTGGGCCTGACAAAAAGTTTGTTTAGTTTTTTTCTGTAAAATAAAATACACATTTTTAATTTTCACCAATAACTTTATTGATTTGGATATTTTGAGTATGTTGGCTATGTCACATGTGGTAGAATGTTGATTGATCTCAATTAATGTCTAAATTTGATCGCTATTAACTTTAAATGGCCTATTCAACTATGGGACATCATCCCACAAGAAATCTCCAACATGAAACTTCACAGACCACTTTTGACCCAGTCAATCAGTCAGAGCACATTCACATTACATTGCACAATTTTTTTGCTTTTCAGTTGCATTTTTACCTTTCTTGAAATAATAAAGCATAATATGCCAAAAATGTTACATGTTTTCTTCCACCTTCAATATTAAAATGGCTACACAAAAATTCACTAGTTTTGAAAAGTTTTATTTTAAATGCACGCTGAGAGAGCTGTCAGAAAATAATTCACAAAATTGTTTTGAATGAAGTTAAAGACAACTAAGTGCTACTAGAGCCATCTTACAGAAAAAAACAAAACAAAACAACAAATGAACTTTTTGACCAATCCAGTATTTATACTATTACATATACTTTACCCATATGGAATTCTCTTTAATTGTCTTGTAAACCTTAATGGAAGATTCTGTAGTTGTTCTCCTTTTTTGACAATAAACTGAAGCATCAAGAGGAAAGTTAAACAAATTATCAAAGAACATATAGTAAATAAATGGTTAAACTGGGATTTGAACATTACAGTAAATGCTCTCACCCCTAACCACTGTCCTATAGTGTTCCTCAGCATTAACACATGAATGGACAAATGAATGGTACTTCCTGATTAACTTTGAATTACATCCTAAATTGCCTCCACAGAATAATTTTGGCCATTAGTTCCAATCTGAAAGTATAGACCTACTATGAGTTTAGTAAGTCTCTGTAAACTTACACTGATATGTCTCTTCATCTTCTTTGTTGGATAAGCTGATGTACAATTAAATATCTCAAGGTTGGACAACTAGAGAACCAGAAAGAAGAGAAATTTAAAGAGAATCATGATTATTTAATAAACCTAGTGAATAGCCCTAAATTCTTAAACGTTTCTGGTCCTCTAATTAATCCTCCATCCTTTTAGCATGTACACCCAGTTTGCATGCTAAAAACTGCACATTGGCAGCCTTTATAATTCTGCGGTTTAGTGTCTTGATGGTCATGCTCGTCTTGACCTTTTGAGTTTAAGTGCAAACTATATCTAGTGAGAACTTTAAGTGGAAATCATTTGAAATTATAGTACTTTCAATGAGTCTAAAATACATTAAAAAGAACAATGGTTGTGATAAAGTATTCAAAGCTCCTAAAAATGTATTCATTTATGTCTGCAGAGCTGAGCAGTAGGTTTATTTAAAGTTGAATTACCTTTATATTCCCTTGCTTCTTTTCATTTCAAAGCAGTAGCATACCAGACTTCCCTTGAGCAACCAAAAAATGAGAAGTCTGTGTAAAACCCAGATATTTAACTGACTGCTTCAAACAATTTCTTTGAAAATGTAATGGCATTTTTGATGAAAGACCAAGTAAATTTTTCTATCAACTACGTTCTTAGAAGAATGACTTTTCAATGGTTCATCTAATTGAAGGATGTGAATATATTCAGAAAATCCCCAAATGAATTTATTATGCACTCTGAAAGCACAAACAGCATATTACAAAAATTTAACAAATAAGGCAAAAAAATAAGTTAGCACCACAATGCCAGGAGTTTTGCCTAGATCCCTAATTAACTCTTTCATTGCATTGTGTCCTTTGTGGTTGCTCATGAGATGGCAGCGGACTTCGTGACATGCCGCTTGGAGGTAATTTATAAGCTCCTTTATACAGTTCTCTAGGCTGCTGCTTCTTTAAATTGGGCTGCCAGCTGGCATCTGGGAAGTCAGCTCTGCAATATTTAAGACTGACAGACTAGAGAAATAGGTTATTAGAGCTTAGCACTTAAGGTACTTCATTTGTAGGAGCATGTTGGCAGAATTTTCTTTTTTTCCCTCCAGTAGTGAATATAAGGAAAGTCGCTCTTTCATTATTTGACATATAACCAAATCATCTATTCTCTGCTATTAATTTAATTCTAATTTTAAATATTCCACTCTAGTGTGCCTAAATTCAGTTGTGGTGAGGATGGCAATAATAATCCACTTGGAAAACTGGGGAACTATTTTTAAAATGGACATACAAACCTCATTGTTTGATTAAACAACACATATTTCTTTGGAATTCTCTTCTGTATTGAGGTAGTGCAAAAGTACTTTTTTGAGAGTATGTCTACAAAATGGCTGATACTTGCCTGCTGTTCTAATGAAAGCTTATCATCTAATGAAAATAGCTGTAGACCAACTTTTGACTTTAATTCTTATTCTACATATGTGAGAATGTTGAATATCTGGGTCAAGATGTTCTATGGCCTTGAAAGTAACTTGTCCTTGTTTTGTACCTAAAAATGAAATGACACTTTATGAGGTCATCAGAAAAGGCAATTGAATATATATCTTTATTAAAATTATATGTCATTATGAAATTTAAGGGGTATTAATAAAAACTGTCACATATAATGGACCTTAATTTGGGAGAGAAGATAATGTGTAAAAAGTGACTCATGTAAAAATCATTTATGCATAAAAACTTGTAAAGATAATTTTCTTTTTGCCTCTCCAAAGATTACAGCTTTTTCCCCAAATGTGAATACTTCTAGCCCATTTTAACAGAGATGAACATTACTTATATACAAGAATGTCTAATAAATCTTTGAGCATCCATCTTGACTGATTGGAGATGTTTCAGCACTACTTGTAAAATCAAAAACATACTATTATTATGATTCAAGTCCCATAAACAATTAAACAAAATTTTATTATTTGATCCTTTAAGTTAGTATTTTAGATTATTTAACTTTTATTAATCAGGCTGCCACTTAAGTCAGTGTTTACTGGGGTTATACATTTTCCCTCTATTGGTTTTGTAAGAAGAGCATCACTGGCCAGAGTGTGTTTGGATTGCACTGAATCAAGTGTGTAAAGAGGGCAATCAAGGAAAGGAGAGTTGGATTGACTATATTGACCAGTTGGAAGAATGTAGCCTCAAAATAGATTCTTTGTTTCCACCTTCCTTTTTTCATCACTGGCCACATGACCACACAGCCTTGAGTGCACAGTAGACAGTACAGATTATTCAACAAATATAGCTGGCATGTTGGTTCTCAATTCTCTAAGAATAAGACAGACACATGTGAGTCCTATAGTTCTCAATTCTGAATAAATGAGCAAGGCATGATGACTCATTGTAATGCTCTTTACACAGCAGTCATCAGTCATAAGGATAGGCCTTGAAGTGGATCTGACTGTCTCTCATGTAAATAAAACTGCAGTGATATTTGTCCACTTTTTAACAAAAAATTTGGGAAATGAATGAAAATTATGAGGAATTCATGTACAGTAATTTTTAACACCATGGAGTTATAAGTTAATAAGGTATGGGGCAACGGGCTCTATAGCTTTGGGCTGCTTACATAATCTTTTTCAAAGATTATTTTACCATATGTCAAGTAAGGATAATCATAGCACATGACAGGATTGCTGTGAAGGTGAAATAAGGCAACATAAATTCCCTATCTTAGCACAATGCTTAGCACAGTAAGTGCTTAATAAATGCTATTTAAACATTTATATGATGTAATTATTGAACTCAAGCAAACAGTAAAAATAGAATCTCAGATTTTATAGACAAAACTTAATTTCTTAAAACATTGCCATATGGTTATGTAATTATTTCCACAGAATCTGATAGAGTGAAATAACAAATATTTTAAAATCTTTAAATGTTTTCCTCATAAAATTGGTATTTAAGAGATTTACAGTGTTGTCCAGGCAAAAATTCATCCTTTACTCATGTTTTCTTTAAGATGTACAGTTTTAACTACAAATGTAGAATATTATAGAAAGTATTCTTTATTTTACCATGGATTTTCCAAAAATATTGTCTATTCCCTCTGATGAATTTGTGCTTTAGCAATGAAGTAGATTTGTATTTACTTGTATGTATTTAATCACATACATACATATGTATATATGATTGTGTGAGATTTTCTACAAGGCCTTGATGTAAAAGAAATTTTCCAAAGTATTTGTGAAATATAGTTGCTTTTCCTTAAAGAGTTTTATGCTATAGTTGTAAAGCATTTTGGCTGTCTATAACTAGTCAGCAGTATATGATTTAATTTCTATTTCCATTTCTTTGCATTTTTAGGCAAAGAATTTTCTATTTAAATTAGATAAGCATTTTCTAATATGCCACGACTTTACTTAATTGACTGGGCATATGGTGACTTAATTCACCTATTCATCTCCTGCCCCATTTCAGACATGTCCTAATAGTAACCATTGTCTCCCCAACTTGCAAAGTGAGTGTCCCAAGTCTCTATCTCCATTTTTTGTTTTTTAAAACTGTAATAATATCCCAGCTGCTAGTGAAAAGGATTAAAATGCTAGAGACAGAATAAGGACATGTATTTTTGTAAAATCTTTTAAATTTAAAAAGCTATTGCTAAGGAAAATGATAGTTCTCTTCTGCTTGCCTCCAAAGATTAGTATGGAATTTCAAACAGTAAAAGAGAAAGACTTTTACCTTGTTACTTTTCATTAGGGAAAACACTCATGGACATGTAAAAGATCAGAAAAACCTCTACAAATATCCTGTCTCTTTAGAGGAAATAATGAAACTTTGGATGACAGAATTGATAGCAGTGATACATATAGGGAGAGGGACAATACACATATATGTATTTTGAAGAGAAGAACAAGGAATAACTTTATGATTTTTAATTCAGATTATGCAATAATTTGTATCTGTGAAAGAATTCAAATTTATTGAATACAGGGCTTTGCTTGTTGTTTATAAAGCAATTAAAAATAAGTTGTTGAAGGGTCAATATTTAAATAATAAAGTTTTTTTGAAACAGTCATCTGTCTTTTTAATCAATGAATCAGCAATACTAATTTCTCCAGTCTTTTCAAGTGTTTTATTATTTGAATAATATTTCTTTGGAATCAGAAGATAAACTTTTTTGACTATTAACTTTCAGGGGTTAACACAAAATCACTTTTGAAAGCAAATATGTGAAATTTGGACCTGGAAGACCTTCAGCCTGGGATAGAAAACACTGGACTTGGAGCTGTGCCTCAACTTCCTCCCTGCATGGAGCTTTCCTTCTCTAACCCAGACGATTGCTCCAGAGGAAGATTTCCTTCACTGAAGGATCAGTAGTTTCTACACAAATAACCTTTTTCAGGGCGATCTGTAATTGATGTACATTTGATTGAAAAAAAGAAACTTTGTATTAGCTTATCATGCAGATTTATATAACAATCTAATGTAAAAAAACACAAGAGAACCAAATATTTTTGAAAGCTAAAGCTATTAAGTTTACAGAAGTGCGAGACACCAAATTACTAGACAAAAACTTTTATTTTTTGATTGCAAAATTTGCAAAATTATATCTTTAATATAATTTTTTAAAAAAATTTATTGTTCAGTTAGAGTTGTCCCACCTTTTTCCCCTTGCTCACCCCAACCTCATCCCCCACCAGTCTTACAGTCAATCCCCCTCCTTGTCTGCTCCCATGAGTCCTGAATTCATGTTCCTTTGCTTGCCTCTCCCCCCTTTATCCCCCATTATCCCCCTCTGCCCTCCCCTCAGGTCACTGTCAATTAGTTCTGTATTTCCATGTCTCTGGTTCTATTTTGCTCATTTATTTGTTTTGTTGATTAGGTTCCACTTACAGGTGAGATCATTTGGTATTTGGCTTTCACTGCCTGGCTTATTTCACTTAACCTAGTGCTCTCCAGATCTATTGATGCTGTGATGAAGGGTAGGAGTCCCTTCTTTCTGCTGAGTAGTAGTCCATTGCGTAAATGTACCATAGTTTTTTGATCCACTCATTTAGTGATGAGCACTTAGGCTGTTTCCAGCACTTGGCTATTGTAAATTGCATTGCTATGAACATTGGGGTGCATAGATTCTTTTGAATTGGTGATTCAAGATTCTTAGGGTACAGTCCCAGCAGTGGGATCACTGGATTGAAAGGCAGTTCTATCTTCAGTTTTCTGAGGAAATTCTGTACTGTTTTCCACAGTGGCTGCACCAGTCTGCATTCCCACCAACAGTGTACTAGGGTTCCCTTTTCTTCACGACTTCACTAGCACTCGTGGTTTGTTGAAAGTACATTTTTTCATTTTCTATTCTTGGCATACATTTTAATTCTTTTTAGTGGAACCGCAGCCTCCTTAACCCTTCTTAGTGTCATCCAAAACTTGAACTTCATCTATTTCTGGATTAATATAAAATTCCATTCACAAGAGCTGTGCAGTTCGCTCACCCCATTTTACTTCACAGTTTTCTTTGCCAAAACTAAGCAGTATAGCCCCAGTATTTCCTCCAAATCTTCATCTATGACACCAGATCCTATGTGTTGAAGTGTTTTGCAGTCAAGCCAGGAAGTGGAGCTCCTCATCCATAGCCCCCCGGAAGGAAGAGCGATCTGAATGTTGGTTTTCTCCACTGATGGTACTGTGTCATCATCACCACCGTACAGGTAGTAGCCATCATCCTTTGGCCAGGGTGGTGGCCTACTCCGAGAGCCAAAGCGGAGCCACATGTTGTCTGTTCCACAGTCTGGGACACTTGCTGGGGGAGAGCTCAGGTGTCTCTTCAAAGCACTGAAAGGCAGAGTAGAATGAGGGTGGAGGTGAGAGCAGAGAGAACAAGAGGACACAGGATGGGAAATGTTTTTTTAAATCTTGAAAGTTGAAGATTGCAAAATATGATACAATTTTATTTACTTTCTAAATCTATTTTATTCAAATTTTACTTTAGTAGTTATGATTACTGATTACATATTAACATATCAAGAACTCTGTTTTAAAAAAGTATGATTGCACAAGCAGGAGGTGAAAGACAAATGCCATATGATCTCACCTATAAGTGGAACTTAATCAACAAAAGAAGCAAGCAGAATAGAACTAGAGAGTTGGAAATAAAGAATGAACTGACAGTGACCAGAGCAGGGAGGGATAATGGGGTACGAAGGGGAAGGGTCAAGTCAAGGAATATGTATGAGGGATCCATGGAAAAGCACGAGGGGAGGAGGATTGAATGTGAGATGGGGGTGAGCAGGGAAGGGGAGAGCAATGAGGAAAAAAAGAATTGTACCCCTGAAATCTATATAATTGTATTAACCAATATTAGTCCAATAAATTCAAGTTAAAAAAAGAAAAAAATAAATTGGAGGTATAAGTATAAAAACAGTACGATTGCAACTACACATATATTGGGAGAATTGATCAAAACTCAGCAGTATTAGAATGAGAACATAAGTTGACCACTGACAGAGAGAACAAAAGTTCAAGCTACAGCTGGTGTTGTGGGATGTTCTGGGATATAATTTAATGCACAAAGAAAATGTACTTTGGAAAGACAATGAAAAATTAGTCTCAAGAGAGATTTTTATCTATAATTGCATTTTATAGGGTAGAATTACAAGACAGAGCCAAGGGCATAGACTAAATGTTGAGTGAGCAAAAGGCAAAATCTGCCTATGACCAGAGTGGCCCTAGGAAACCAGATCTCACCAAAGCCACACAGTATGGGATGCTGTAAATTTCGTAGTGTTTATGATGTAGTTCTGAGTGTTCAATGCATTTTCAATAAGACAGTGAGATTGAAATAACGTGAGTTGCCATTAGGAAACGGTAATTGTGACCATGATTATGGTTGTATTTGAATTAGGAAATGTCTTTATATTGGTGAGCTGTTTAGATAAAAAGAGAGGGAATGACAGGAGTGTGGGAGATTGTGCACGAGGGAATACCGTTGTGGAAGTAATAAGTCTGGCTGGTGATAAATTTCAAATGAAATGTTTTAATCCAAAAAAAAAAAAAGTTTTCCGCAGTTGGGAAAAGATTTTCAGTGCCAGACCCTTGAAAATTAAAAGAAACAAACCAACAACAATAAGCACAACAAAAAACATCTTGACTTTTAAGATACTTCGATCAAAGTTTGTCGCATACTATTACATTAACTGTCTTCCCTTGTGACTGAGATTGTTATACATTAATATATTAAGTAAACACTATGAGAACACTATGAAAATAAAAATACCTCCCAGAGCCCTTACAGACAAGATGGATTTATACTAGACATCTAGCTTTTATACTGAAGTGCCTAAAAATAGAAATTATTGGAGTGTTTTTCAGTTCGCGCTGGTTTGCTTTACTTCCTGCTAGAGCTGTGCACTGAACAGGAGCCTCTCCGTCAATGCGCAGGTCTGTGTATGCAAGTGTGGAAAAGGATGAAATGTTTTTGTTAGCCTGTTAAAGGAAAATTCTGAATCCATTTATGATCTCTCTTAAATTTCATGTCAGAAATACACAATTAAAATGTAAACAATAATTTCAATTTTCAACGCATTTTTTTTCCCTTTGTGGCAGTGATGGCCTCTGGCCACCATAACAGAGGTTTTCAAGAACTTAGAGATAGCAAAATGCCACATATTTTAGAATTTTCTCATTAAGTAGTTTGTATGCCATTTGTATTTTTGAGTGGACACTTCATGTTAGCACATTGTAGATTCTGTGGGAATCTAAGATATATAAAAGAACATAAGATATATAAAAGATTATTCTTGTCTCCAAGGGATGAGCAGTTTTACTCATATGCAAATATAATATAGCTCTTGAATTCATTTACTTTAAAGGAGAGACTTTTTTTCTAAAGATCTCATAAAAGATTTAAGCTCAGATAGTCCCACCAGGTGACAAGATTAAATGGACATAAACATACATTTAGTGGAATGGGGGAGAAAAGCACTTTGAGAAAGTGGGGGAAATACCAGAATCTCAGCACTTCACAGAGAAGAATGAAGTGATGCCAGAGAAAATATTGAAAGCCTGTAAGACTGGCTTATGACAAGACAAGAGCACAATTATTTGTGATTTTTATTCTGCAGTTCTGTGGCACAAATTTCTGATGCATTTTTACATATTTTATTGGTTGCCTTTATACCACTAAATTGAGAATTCGTGGTCATCCCTTTATTATCCTTTATAATTTGTTCAGACTGTTCAAGGCAGAGGTTAGAGGTTGGGATGGTGAATTTACACTTCTTTTATATTCTGAGACCCAAGTTAAATACGAGGTATAGGTTTTACAGTAGACATTGGCGCTAGTCAAGATTATGATTCTGGGTCTCCCCCATAATGGGAAAGAACACATAAGTGATCTGCATATCGGCACAAAAATGTGAACATATTAAAACAATAAAAAAAGCCCTGGCTGGTGTGGCTCAGTGGATTGAGTACTGGCCTGCAAACCAAGTGGTTGCTGGTTTGATTCCTGGTCACGGCACATATGTGGGTTGCAGGCCAGATCCTGAGTTGGGGGTGTGTGAGAGGCAAACACACATGGATGTTTCTCTCCCTCTCTTTCTCTCTCCCTTTCCTTTTCTCTAAAAATAAATAAAATCTTAAAAAATGAAACAATGAAAAGAGTTTAAAATAGGGGCCTATAGTAAGCATTTATTCCCTAAATAATTATCACAGTTCTACAGAGAGAATCAAGGAGTATGAGTTTGGAAGTATGAATGGGAAGAAATTTCCTAAGTTTTAGAAAATTTTTATTAGTATTACTAGAAGGATTCAGAAGCAAGGAACAGAGTTAGCAAATTAGTAAGTACAGACTCTTTAGGAAAGAAAGTTTGTGGTCTGTGAAGAAATGTAGAAATATAATGTATAATAGAGTACTTAGACTTACGGCATATTCTGATTTTCAAAATTCAGCTATGGCACCTGAATATAACTTGGGATTGTATTTTTATTTCTTTCATCACTCACATTTTTGATTGTTAGAAGCTGTAGTGATTGAAGCATAGCTTAATTAAATGTTTTTACTATTTTCACACAACCATAAACTTTCATTATCTCCCAAAATTTTTCTCTGAATACTTTTTCTCTGATAGAATCAGATCTATCGACATTTGGGCTAAGTATAGAGATGCTTTTAGGAGTAAAGATCCTCTTGTTATTGGTCTCCTGAACAAAATCAAACCAAGTGTGCTCTGGAATGATTGTGCCATAAAAAAGCCAGTATGAGCATAATAGGATATTTTCACTGTAAATAGTAGAAAGCTCTAAAATTAGATTGTTGTTATGTTAATGGTTCTGGTATATTGGATTGCTTTTAGCTCAGTATGTACCTCAAATGACCAGGTTGTTGAAGTTTTAGAACTAGAGTTAATGGTGAGCTCTGCAATTATGTTTTGTTCTTAAAAATAAAATAAAACCTCTGCCTCTTTTACTATAGAAATGCTTTTAAAAGCTCATGGATATTAATTAGATTTTATAATATTTTATTGTCTCATGCCCAAAGATTTATTTAGGAAAATGTCATATGACAAGTTTAAGGTACCGTATTTTTCTGAATGTAAGGTGCACCTTTCCCCCCAAATTTGGGAAGAATAACGATTGTTAATGTTGCTGTTGAGTTCTGCTTACATTTACATTGGTGAAATATTATGTTACTTATGTTATTAAATATTTTACCACATTTTTTGCTTCAAAATTTTTTCCCCATTTTCCTCCTCTGGTGTGTCTTATGGTCCCAAAAATACAGTATTCATTTATTAGATGATTTACTTGAAAATTTTTAGTTATAGTATTTAAAGTAGATAATGATTTACAACCTACTTGTTCACTTTATTAGACTAAAGAAAAAATAGAATAGTAAATTAATCAAATTCCACATATATCTATAATATTTCATACTGCCTTGGCTGGTGTGGTTCAGTGGGTTGAGTGCCAGCCTGTGAAGCAAGGGGTTATTGGTTCAATTCCTAATCAGGGCACATGCCTAGGTTGTGAGTCAGGTCCCCATTAGGGGGCATGCAAGATACAACCACACATTGATGTTTCTCTCCCTCTCTTTCTCTCTCCCTTCCTTTCTAAAAATAAATAAATACAATATTTTAAAAATTCCTACTATAGGTTCTTTATAACATTAGAAAACATGTTCCAAGAAAAAACTATTAGAATGGATTTTTGAAAACAAAACAAAACAAAACAAAACTCAAGCCTTAGAATACAAACTTAATACTGTCACAATTCAGAGTGGAGTGAGCTAATGGATGCTTTGAGGGTCGGTCATGAGTTGGTACATAAATTTGGAGATTGTTGCCTCTCCCATATTTTAAAGTATGAGAAGGTACAATAGCCTGCCTTAGGGAAAACTTTGAATAAATTACTAGGTTTGAACCATTGTAACTTTTCTAATTATTAGAATTATGAGGCTGGAGTTACTTATCTTCTCTATTAGCTGCATTTCTTCCTATCAATACCATGCCTTCACCCTGGCTCTGTTCCCAACTCATCTAGTGACTTTATAAATTCTTAAATGGCCACCACATAGAATTATTTCATTGCATAATATTTCACTATCTCCTGGAGAATTTTCATCAGCACAAAGTTGATAAATAGAAGTTTTGATGCTTATTTCTAAAACTGTATATTCTATTTACAGGTGGATTTATTGGGAAGGCCATAGTAATATATTCATGTGGTTGAGTATTTTTATAATTTTTCAAAAATAAACTATTTTAACTGCTGTTAGTTAAGATCCACGATCTTTTAGCACACTGACTTCCTGTTCATTGCACATTCTATAAGTCAAATGGTATTGGAATAGCAACTAAGGGGAATATTAGTTCAGTGGGATATAGTTATCTTTTACAGTTATTTTTTACATAGTTAAATATTGTTTGCTATTCTAGTGTAGGAATGATGTCCAGATTTGCTCCACTACCCACTGTGCTGATTTGACTGATTCTGTGGGATAGGTGCAGAGCCAGAGACCTCAGGGCAATGTAAACAAGTGTTAAGGCCCTGGGCAGGAGGAGTATGTGGGTAGTGGAAGGGAAACTGTGTTTGAGCTGTATGGCAGCACAGCTAATTCATGGGAACATTTTCAAATTATTGGCACACTTGCTAATGAGTTATTTCAATTCAAAGAATACTTGATTACTGCACAAGAAAACTTGAAAGCTATGAAGTTGTACAACTTATGTATGAAACTTGTGAGATGTCCCAAACTTGACAACAATCATAAATATTTAAATATTATGATCATTAATAAACTATAAAGCTGAAACATTTCTAAATTATAAGTATGAAAAAATTAAAATTAAATTACAAAATTAAATTTTGATACCAACTATGCTGGAGGAAGGAACTTCAGATCTTAAAGACTGACTTTGCCTTTGATTCCATTTAACATAGAAAAATGAGGGATTATTATAATAATTAAAATGAATGATAACAGTGAAAAGAAAAGTTGGTTAAAAGTTGGTAATAAATGGTTTCTAATAGAAAAATGTCGTATGTGCTCAGAGAAAGAAAAGACTTCATTTTCTTTTGTGGGGGAGGGCAGTGTAGTGTTGAATTTTCAAATTGGATTTGTCATTGTGTCTTTTTTTAAAATTGTTGTTCAAGTACAGTTGTCTCCATTTTTACCCCACCATGGCCCCTAGGCCCACCCATCCCCACCGCCCACCCTCAAACGTACCCCCTTTGGCTTTGTCCATGTGTCCTTTATACATGTTCCTTGATGGACCTTACCCTATTTTCCCTCATTATCCCTCCCTCCCCTCCTCTGGTTACTGTCAGTTTCTTCTTTATTTCAATGTTTCTGGTTATATTTTGCTTGCTTATTTGTTTTATTGATTAGGTTCCACTTATAGGTGATATCATATGGTATTTGTCTTTCATTGCCTAGCTTATTTCACTTAGAATAATGCTCTCCAGTTCCATCTATACCACCATGAAGGGTAGGAGTTCCTTCTTTCTTTCTGCTGCATAGTATTCCATTATGTAAATGTATCAGAGTTTTTTGATCCACTCATTTACTGATGGGCACTTTGGTTGCTTCCAACACTTTGGTACTGTAAATTGTGCTGCTATGAACATTGGGATACATAGGTTTTTTTGAATTGGTGTTTCAGGATTCTTAGGATATAATTCAGAGTGGTATTATTCGTATCTCTTATAGTGAGTAAGGTTGATCATCTCTTAATATGTTTAAGTGCTATTGGCATTTTATTTAAATTTTATTTTCAATTACAGTTGTCATTCACTATTATCTTATATTACTTTTAGGTATACAGCATAGTGGTTAGAGGATCATATAATTTAAAAAATGATCCCCCCAATAATTCAAGCACCCCCTGGCACCCCACACAGTTATTATATTCTTGACTGTATTCTGTATGATGAACTTTATATCCTTTGACTAACTTGTAACTACGAATATCTGTTCAAGTAGGTTCTCAACTCCTTGCTCTTTCCCTTCTCTTTCTGGTACTTCTATGACATGGATGTTGTTACATTTGATGTTATACCAGTGGTCACTTAAACTATCCTCCTATCCTATGTAAAAATTCTTTTTTTATTTTTGCTGTTCTGATTGGAAGTTTCACACTACTTTGTCTTCCAAATTGCTGATTTTATCCTCTCACGTAATCCGCTATTGATTTCTTCTAGAGTATTCTTCATTTATGTTATTATATTCTTCATTTCTGACTAGTTCTTTATTAAGGTTTTTTTGTCTTATTTATGTTTTTATCTCTTTGTTAAGTTTTCACTGAGTTCATTCGTTCTTTCCTGAAATTCCTTGAGTGTCCTTATAACCATTGTTTTAATCTCCATAGGTGGTAGATTACTTGTTTCCATTTCATTTAGTTCTTTTTCTGGAGACTTCTTCTATTTTTTTATTTAGGGCATTTTTCTTTGTCTCCCCATTTTGGCTGCCCTTGTGTGTTTGCTTCTGTATATTAGGTAGATCCACTATGTCTCCCAGTCATGGTGGGGTGGACTAATGCAGTAGGTGTCCTGTGGGATTCTGTGGCACAGTCTCCCTGGCAACATAAGATGGGTGCTCCAGGAATGTCCTTTGTGTCAGTTGTGTGTACCATCCTGTTGCAGTTGAGTCTTGATTGCTGTTGCATGTCTTAGGGGAGAGTTAACTTTCAGGAAGAATGGCTTTGGTAACTGTGTAGCTCTCCCTGCTCGGCCTGGGTACATGTGGGAAAGGCCAAGTTTCCAACCAAGTCCAACTGTCACCAGTTCCAGGCCTGCAACAGGTCAGCAAAAGACCCAAGGTACCCCGGAATCCACTTTCACCTGCCAGCCAATGAAATAGGCTTGGTTGGTATGTAATTTGCATGAAGCAGGTTCTCAGGGAGTCACCAGGTAGGGTCAAGTGGTGTTTATAGGTTAATACAGTTTTAATCTCTGTGCCAGTCCTGGGTCTGAGGCCACTCAGCAGAAGTATCAGAGTACACGTAGGCCAGCCACCACTCTCCTAGGGTCTTTGATGTGGGTAAGGTGGGGTCTCAGAGAATTCTCAGGGTGGAGCTAGTAGAGTTCACCAGGCTAAAGCAGATTAAAATTTGGCCATGTGGAGGGACTCTTAACACAGAAAAGGTGATGCTGGCCATGCAGGAAGATGGCCTTCATTCTGAAGCCCAGTCTGTTCCCGTGTGTCTCTGACACCCCCATCTCTACCTGATTTCCTCCAGAGCTTTTTAAGAAAGACTGCAGTGGGCCCAGGCTACGGGCTGCTGACAGAGCTCCCAGCTGTGTGTGAGTTGGCTAGAGGGAAGCCCCAGGGAGTCAACAGACTGGAGCTAGTGTAGTTCACCAGGCTACTGCTGGGGGGTGGAGTGCTTAACCCACGTAAGATGGTGCTGTGGACTGTGTGGTAGGAGGACTCAATAGGTGCATTGGAGGCTATGTGTTCAGTCCTCTCCCTGAAGCCACAACACTCAGTATCTCCTTGTATGACTCTGGCACCCCATGAGCCACCCAGCGTGAAGGCCTATGAGCAACAACTTTTGCACTATCCCTTTAAGAGGATGCCTCTGTTTTCAGTAGGCTTCCATCTCACCTACCAGATAGGACCCCCACTGATTTTCACAGTCTGATGTTGTGTGGGCTCCTCTTCCTGGCACTAGTGCTCAGGGCTAGGGACCCAAGAGTGAGGCTTAAATCCCTTCCTCCTCAGGAAGGAACTTTGTAGCTGAGATATCTCTCTGGATTCTCAACTGCCTCAAATAGGTATGGGGCCCGCTCATTTCTTGCCTGTCCCCTACCAGTCCTGATGTGGCTTCTTCTGTATGACCTTGGTTATGTGACTTCCATTCAGCTAGTCTCAGTTGGTTCTCCAGGTTGATTGCTGTATAATTTACTTGTAATTTTAATGTGGTCATGGGAGGACATGAATGCAGCTTCCACCTACTCCACCATCTTCCATTTTATTATTTTTTAAAAATTTTAATTGTTGTTCTTGTACAGTTTTCTTTTACTCCCTTCCCAGCCCACTGCCCCATCCCTCCCCCTCTCTCCCATTTCCAACTCCCTAGTTTTTGTCCATGTGTCTTTTATACTTGTTGCTCTAAACCCTTCCTCTTTTCCCCTAAAATTCCTTCCCCTCTCCCCTCTGGTGATTATCAGTCTGTTCTCAATTTCAGTGTCTTTGGTTATATTATGCTTGTTTGTTTGTTTTGCTGATTAGGTTCCTGTTAAAGGTGAGATCATATGGTATTTGTCTTTCACCTCCTGGCTTATTTCACTTAGCATAGTGGTCTCCAGTTCCATCCATGCTGTCCCAAAGGGTAGGAGCTCCTTCTTTCTTTCTGCTGCATAGAATTCCATTGTGTAAATGTACCATAGTTTCTTGATCCATTCATTTCCTGATGGGCACCTAGGTTGCTCCCAGCACCTGGCAACTGTAAATTGTGCTGCTATGAACATTGGGGTGCATAGGTTCTTTTGAACTGGTGTTTCAGAGTTCTTAGAATATAATCCTAGCAGTGGAATTGCTGGGTCAAAAGGTAGGTCCATTTGTAGTTTTCTTAGAAAATTCCATACTGCTTTCCATAGTGGTTGTACTAGTTTGCAATCTGACCAACAGTGCACTAGGGTCCCCTTTTCTCCACAACCTCTCCAACACTTGTTTGTTGCTTTGTTTATGATGGCCATTCTGACTGGTGTGAAGTGGTATCTCATTGTGGTTTTAATTTGCATCTCTCTGATAGCTACCGAAACTGAGCATCTTTTCATGTATCTCTGGATCCTCTGTATGTCCTCCTTGGAGAAGTGTGTGTTCAAGTCCTTTGCCCATTTTTTAATTGGGTTGCTTGTCTTCTTCGAGTGGAGTCATGTGAATTCTTTATATATTTTGGAGATTAAACCCTTGTCTGAGGAATCATTGGCAAATATATTTTCCCATACAGTTGGTTCTCTTTGTATTTTAATACTGTTTTCTTTAGCCATGCAGAAACTTTTTATTTTGATCCACCTTGAAATTATTTTTGTGTATGATGTATGTTGGTGCTCCAGTTTCATTTTTTTTGCACGTAGCTGTCCAGTTCTCCCAACGCCACTTGTTGAAGGGGCTATTTTTACTCCATGTTATGTTGCTGCCCCTTTTGTTGAATATTAATTGACTTTAGAGACTTGGGTTTATTTCTGGGCCCTCTGTTCTATTACACTGGTCCATGTGCCTGTTTTTGTGCCAGTACCAGGCTGTTTTGATTACAGTAGCCTTGTAATACAGTTTGGTATCAGGTATTGTGATCCCTCCTACTTTGTTCTTCTTTCTTAAGATTGCTGCAGCTATTCGAGGTCATTTATGGTTCCATATAAATTTTTGAAGTGTTTGTTCTATGTCTGTGAAATATGCCATTGGTACTTTGATAGATATTGCAGTGAATCTGTAAATTGTTTTGGGTAGTATGGACATTTTGATGATGTTAATTCTTCTAATCCATGAACACAATATATGTTTCCATTTGTTTGTGTCTTCCTTGATTTCTTTCTTCAGTGTTGTGTAGTTTTCTGCATACAGTTCTTTTACCTACTTGGTTAGGTTTATTCCCAGGTATTTTATTTTTCTTTTTGCTATAGCGAATGGGATTTTTTTCTTGATTTCTGCCTCAGCTGTTTCATTGTTGGTACACAAAAATGCCTTTGATTTCTGGATACTGACTTTGTATTTGGTTGTTTGGCCAAATTCATTTATTAGGTTGAGCATTTTTTTGGCCGAGTCTATAGGATTTTCTATGTACACTATCATATCATCTGCAAACAATGATAGTTTTGTTTCATCCTTTCGATTTGGATGCCTTTTATTTGCTTTTCTTGTCTAATCACTGTGGATAATAGTTCCAATACTATATTGAATAGAAGAGGTGAAAGTGGACACCCTTGTCTTGTTCCTGATCTTAGTGGAAATGATTTTCATTTTTGCCCATTGAGTATGATGTTGGCTGTAGGTCTCTCATATATGGCCTTGATTATGTTGAGGAATTCTCCCTCAATTCCCACTTTGCTGAGTGTTTTTATCATAAATGGGTGCTGTACCTTATCAAATGCTTTTTCCACATTTATTGATATGATCATGTGATTTTTGTCTTTGCTTTTGTTTACATGATGTATTACATTTACTGATTTGCAAATGTTGAACCATCCTTGCATCCTTGGGATGAATCCCACTTGGTCATGGTGTATGATCTTTTTAATGTATTGTTGGATGTGGTTTGCCAATATTTTGTTGAGAATTTTAGCATCTATGTTCATCAGCAATAGGGGCTTGAAGTTTTCTTTCCTTGTTGTGTCTTTATCTGGTTTTGAGATTAGGATGATGCTGGCTTCATAAAAAGAGTGGTAGTCTTCTATCATTTTGGATTTTTTCAAATAGTCTTTGAAGAATAGGGGTTAGCTCTTCCTTAACTGCTTTGTAAAATTCTCCTGTGAATCCATCTGGTCCAGGGCTTTTGTGTGT